>JZLH01S0173465.1:23419-33437 GCA_001188425.1 Eucidaris tribuloides | reverse complement strand
GAAGGCGATGTCTCCTAGATTCTTTAACCACCTGAAGACTTCCGACTGTGATGATCATTGATATCTTGGCGCCAATTGGGTGGCTTGGTTACCTGCTCGAAGCACACCTGTGTGTCTCGTCCTCCTGACGCTAGTCTTGCGGACTTGCTGCCATTGAGATCCGTACATTGTGGATACAGAAGAGAGGCAGACTCCAGCGTTGTTGTTGCAGGAACGGCTGGCGACATAAGACAAGCATATACACCGTCAGTATGCGTGTCGTCCCCTCGTGTTATAGTGTCGTTCCTAAACACGATCAAGAATGTTTATTATAAGCGAACTTGTAACTCTATTTGTCACTGTAAAACCCTACATCGATACGCGTTAAGCGTCTCACCCGAGAGTCGTTTACCTTGCTATTCCTCATGTACAGTTAAATAATACACACCATCCATTTAAAGCATTGGTATAACACTGTTCCAAATAAAAAGAGCTACATGATTCCCCACGCTACCAGTGTCTCTGATACATCTAAAAAATGAAGCCATATAAAAATGCAGTTAAAAATGAATTAAGTAACTTAATGAATATTGACGAGACCATTCAGATTCTCCCATAGGACTGCTGTGTTGCAGAATTCTATCGACTGAGAATGAATTATGTGCAATTTGTATTGCATATTGTATTAGTGACAGATAATGTCCAGACTTCTGTGTTCTTAGGGTGTCGTTTTGTCATTCAAACAACTATGAGTATGCAGGATAGCAGTTCGACATTGTTTTACCGGATCTTCAAAGTGTTATATAGCGTTTTAGCATCTTAACATTGTGAAACCTATAAAAACTGTCAACTTTATATTCACCTAGATATGACGAATTGTATGGACAAGAATATCAATGTGGGCACACAAACTTGGCATAACTTCTGTATCGTTTAAGACCAGTGATCATTACGAACAGTATTCATTAAAACTTGACATTGAGATTTCCTGACTTACGAATGTCGCTATATAATAGTGAAAGGAATCTACTATCGTAAACTATATAGAACATATAATAGGGATAGCTCTTCCATAATTAAGAAGGATTCGTTATCAGTATCGATAAAGGTAATTATTATAAGGATCTATGGTCCTAATCGAAGAAGAGGGTCGCATTCATGGAGGTGAGAAGAGGGTCGCTATTCAAGCACTATCAGATAAGTACCCTAGCGACCCTCTTTCTTCATTATGTTGCAATCCCTTAATGTGAAATACGACACTCTTTAACCATTAGTTTGTATTTAAAGTAGGGAATTTTGTTTGTATTGAATTGACCTCAGTCTCATTATAATAGAATTATTTTTATTGAATAGCGCGGTCTTTTATTGACTAGCAAGCGACCCCTAAAAATTCACATTGCGAGTTGACAGCTGCACTGGTGTCACAAAGACTAATTCTTATACCTTTTAATTCAGAGATAACGGTAGCTAATGACATATTCATTATCGTAAACAAAATTACGAATTACAATGAATTAGGTAATGTCTGCTGATAGTAGGTATATGATATTAACACAGCTGTCTGTGTGATAGCATGGATTTTGCTCAGCACCAAAACTGTCAATTCCAAAAAAAACAAGCAAATTCACATGTATGAAACAGGGGCGGATCCAGAATTCAAAGAAGGGGGGGGATCGGGCGGGCACAAATTTATGTGAATTTGGGGTGATATTGGCAAACGTGAGCAAGGCGACCGAGGGGTGTGGGAGGGATAACCCCCCCCTATGGCGAAGAGCTTTTTGCATATTTGACGTTTGATATTCTGTTATCTGCCATTTTTGGCGTTTTTGGGATGTTTTATAAACTTAAACAGTCCTAAAGAGTAATAATTATTGTAAGCCCGGAATGGACAAACTGATGCTCATATATAGTTAAAATGGTTCTGATAGCACCAATATCGGTGCCTAGGCTGATGACCAAACTGAGATCATTGAGAACAATTATTTGTTTTAAATTTAACAGTATAACAGTGTTTGTATCAAGCGGGGGAGCTAATGTTATTTCTTTATTCAACAACTGTCTTTTTACGGTTGCAATTTTATATGGTGCCACTGATCATTTAGAGCTCAACGTTTTTATGGCGACAAAGTACACAATGCAACAGTTACATCGGATGATAATTGACACAATTTATTAAAAGCGGCAATTTGACCACAATCTTCATTAAATGCCACATATTGCCAATAAAACTGAACAAAATGGATTGTTGTCATACAAACGTTATCCAAATACTCAGGAATCATACATACCAAATGAAGGAGTGCGTTCATGTGCTTATACTTATGGACCGTATTATTGTGACAAGTGTATATATCTCTGTGAGAACAGATGTGCAATACAATAGTGCATATCGCGTAATATGGGGAGGGCGGATTGCCCAGTAAAGTTCTCTCGTCTGGATGATAATATATCATTATCAAAAGTGGCGTTAACAATTAACTGATTGACTTTTTTCGTAAAACAACGGGGTGTCGGCTCAGGACTATTCCTTCACTTTTACACTTGACAATGTGGCGTTGAATCTACACTGGTTCCTATGAAGATAAAAGAAACTATTGATGATGAAACACTCGGACGCGTTACAGCGTTCCTTTTGGTGTTTAGGTGATTTGCTTTTGTGTGTGTGTTGGTGTGTTGGTGATGTTGTTGGTGTGTGAAAGTGGTGTGGTGTGTGTGTGTCTGTGTGTGTGGTGTGTTTGTGTGAGATGCTGTGTGGTGTGTGTGTGTGTGTTGTTGTTGTGTGTGTGGGGTTTGTTTTGGTGTGGTGTGTGTGTGTGTGTGTGGTGTTGTTGTGTGTTGTGTGTGTGTGTTGTTGTGTGTTTAAATCATATTTGAGACCGTGTTGTGAGAGGCATAAACCATCACTCCATTTTTAAGTTGTGTGGCGATTCCAGATTTGCAACTTAAAAAAACGTTACGCAAAAGAAACTAGTGGAACATTTTATACTTATGCATACGCACGTTTGTCATTAACTTAACCCTAAGATTGGGCTAAAAGCCCCCCCCCCCTCGCGCTTGAATCCGTACCGCGCAAAACTTTTTTTTTTTTTCGCGGCGCTACACGACTTTTTTTCATTTTGAATTCCCGCATCTTTTGGACCAATTTTGCTACGATCCGGCGTATTTTTTATGTTGTGGCAAAAATCGGCTCAAATAACTTGTTCCAAGTAGGTCAAATATTATTTATTTTTATATATGTTAAAAGGATAAATAATAAGCTAACAAACAGTACCCCAATTTTGGAACTTCATTAAATTACCACACTTTAATAAAAAAAAGTGTACTCGGATTTGGAATGAACATTTTTTGTCCCCCCCCTGCCAATTGTGCGACTTTCGCACTGGTGATGATTGCGAAAATTGTTGCATAGTTTGGTACCGAATGAACAGTAGCCCACGAATTTTATTAGTACCGCGCCGCCAGATACTCCACATTGGACTTATGTTAGCGCAGAGAAAAGTTTATTCTGAACGTGAGCATCAAATTATGATAATTGAGATAAGAAAATACAAATCGAGTGCATATTGACATGAAATGACACTCGTGTTCTAATCGTTAACCGTTATGTAAAAAACGCCATTTCCAAACACTGGATCAACGCAACTAGATTACCTGACACATTAAATACTGAGCTAAGTACAAGGCGTTCATTATCTTTTCCACCACATTTATTGCTTGCATTAGTCCTCGATTGAGCCTTCACGTGTTTCCTGCTTTCTCTGGCTCTTATGCAAATGGAATCCATACACTTGACCGTGGTCAAATTGTCAGTATTTCCAAGTATTTCAACGAACGTAATATTTGGCTATAATTAAGGAATAGTACAATTTTTATCAGAGTTTTATTACTATCATTAGCACTGCACTCTCGTGTTTGCATTAAGAGTTCATTATGTAGTGATACGATGCTGCAGAGCATCATATCAACGATATCCATAATTGTTCACATAAACCCTTAATGTGCATATCATTTCATAATATTGTTCGTCTGCATTCTACTGGATTATCACATAATATTGTATATTTTCTTTTTTGATATTTGTAATTTCTAGCCCGCAACTTTTTACACGTGCCACACGTGAGAGAAGCTCGCCCAGTAGCGCAAGCGATGATGAAGAATTGGACTTACATGATATAAACACAACAAAAGAAGTAACTACCCTTTCAAAATACTAACTTTAAAAAAGAATGCGTTGACACAATAATTTCCAAGGACGTTCCTTTCACTTATGACTAAATTCTGTGTGAGAATATGAGGTTGATCCGCAAGTCATGCTATGAGTGATCACTTAATTAAGACAAAAGTGATCTTTTCAAAACCACAAGGTCGGTGGGGGGGTTGATGCAGATTTGAAATTCTGTTTCTGGTGACTGATATCGCTATTTATGTTAGCATCTATCGTTTGACTCCTTCTACGTCGCTTTGCATTTTGCATATTTACGCTTCGGTGGGAGCGCAATTTAAAATTTACACCTTTCTCGATTTTGAAAAAAATAAATCCGGATTTTTTATTCAGCTAAAATAGATATACTTATACGTTCTTGTACGACATAAGAGGTTGCTACATAATCGTTGGTGGTACACTGTATAAAAAGGAAAAATTGCCATTTATTTACTTTATTTGAATAACTGGACTCATGTGACTTTTGAAAAGTGCATTTCTACCTTTAAGCATGTCATCATGCATGACTCATGACAATCACATTTTACACAGAAGTAGTCAATGAGTTAGAAATCTTGCAAATTATTGCACAAACTTGTTTTGTTAAATTTGATGTTGGTGAAAAGGGGGTAGTTATTATGTGTTGTGTTTAGTTTGTGTGAACGCCACGTAAAGGCCAACATGGGGACACGCTAATAGTGACGACGCACCAAGATATGCGGATATCTCCCAGACAGAACCGTGTACATGCCACTTTGCGTAAATACTAGGGTTAAAAATAATTTGTTTTTGATGTGTAATTAACAAAAACTTATACCAGCTTAATACTGCACGAGTTTGTTATACGCTTGAGAGTGAAACATTTTGTTGGAGTAGTTTCAAGAACATATACGATAATCAATATCATTTTAATTAATCATACTTATATTAAAATGTTTGACTCAAGATTTGCTAAAAATCCACCCCCTGAAGCAAAATTGAGACTGTACATGAAATCAATTGGTCTGGTATTTGTATTTATTTCCGTACGATCAAAACAATTAAAAATATACGGCTGGCATAGCTCATCAGACGAAGAAAATTCGCTGGATGTTTTTCAGAGGCGTAAATTTATATCATAATTCAATTGAAATAAGAAAATCGTTTTAAATGAATCGTTAAAGTATATTCAGATGAAGAACTACAACTTAACCATAAACGATAATAATTGATGTGAATTGTCTCTTACATAAATACCTATACAATAAATTCAAAATTAACTAACAAGGAAGTAACACAGAAAAATATAAATACAAGGATAGTAAACAGAAAGATAATATTTACAATTAATTACAATAATTGTATGAACGAAAGTAAATTTGTATGTTATATACATGTCTTAAAGCACTACAGTACAAAACAGCTTATCAATGATAAATATAATATAATTCGAAATAATTACGAGTAAAAAACATTACGTTTTATATTCCATATATGGCAAAATTTGTTCGTTTAGCGTGCACTAATTACTGCATTTAAACTAGGGCTTTTTTGGCTATCAATGGTATTATTGAACTTGTACTACCTCTTGTAGAAATGTTCGTTTAAATAATTACCTCTTGGTTTTGGAATACCAAAGATTATTCAGAACGTATAAATATACAGTTCCTTGACATTGAAAAAATCATTACGTAGATGTTATAGGTATTAGAAGCTTATACACTAATTGCCAGAGTGTTTTTGTTTTCTAGTAGCGAGAGAATCACAGTCAAGAGTCTTATGTATTTCTTCACTTGATACAGAGAAGGTAATCAATGCTGTTCAGACTGTGGCCTTGTCCTCGCACAATAGCAACGACCGATGGTGTGGACATGGATGTCTAGCAGTCGCTAGGCTACTATTGACTATCAATAAAGCATTATTCACTTGACCTTAAGATAATCGCATACACAACTTCTCAACGACCATGTGCTATGCCAGCCATGCTTTTGCTTGAATCATGGCGGGGACTAGAACACTCTTACAACACCATTTGTTTTCAATGAAGTCTCAATTTTGAAAGAAGAGCGCACATTGAGCAAAAAAATTCTTGGTGAACTGAACATTTGAATAAGCCGATGATTACATAATAAAACTGATTATTGATATCGTATTGAAACCAACAAAAATGTTCACTCTTCAGCTATAACCCATACTCACGCTAGCGTTATCTGGTGCATAGTTTTTGTGTTATTACATATCAAAATTAACAAATTTTATTTTCAACACCTAGTAGCTTCAGACAGGCTGCCTTTCCAGTTGTAAGGGGTGCAGCCTGCAGTGGGCTCCATCGTACTGCAGATGGAAGAGAATAGTTCCTTACTTCCACAATTCACACAACAATGCAAATTGTATTGCTCATTTTGTTCATGTATTATACACTTCCACATGGCACCCCTTTTAGCACTTGACCACACGTCATCTCCATAGCTTCTTGTGTGAGCTAATTGAAGGGATTTCCTCATCACCTGCCAATGTCATATTGTAAGAAACTCAATAGACTTCACATGCGACTAGACTGTGCTGATAGGGTTAAAGACACAATTTGGTTTTGTGGTGCTTCAATTTAGAGTCAAATTTCGATATCTGAGCTACATAATAGTGTCTAAAGCCCACTTATAGTTTTCCTAAATTGTAAACAATAAAATGCTTTGAAATTAGGTTTTTAGATACACCTACATATCTATCAATGCCCTGAATATTGTTCGCTCTGAAACTGACGCTCTTTTGAGAAATTATACGCAAGATGTGAAATGTCGGGGGAGGGGGGACGCTCGACATTTCCCATAGGTAATGTAAATACCGCTACACGCTCTCCTATAATCAAAAGATCATATTTGAAACTATAAACAATGTTTAACAAGTTTGTTGTTTTCTGATGTCTGGGGTGACAATAAAATACTTCGTGAAAGATTTTCAAAAAAGTTGTCTGATCTACCAAATCTACACTTGGGCGTTTAATGGACAAATATAACATCCTGGAATACAACAATTTGGAAAGTTATGCTGCCACTGGTAAGGTATGCATGGATAAACACCACGAGTGATTTATTACCGTGGTGGAGTACAAGGTAGTCTAGATATAACACAGTAGTCTCTGGAAGAAAATGGACAGGTATATCCAGTCAAACTGAGTACTCATAGATTTTTGCTTTTATAAGCACTATATAAATATGTTGAATGTCAATTTTTCATGGTTTCATTTTAAGACTTTAAATCTTGGCATGCGAATGCTGCAATTTTGCACAATCGTACAATTAAAACCGTGAAATTGAAAAAAAATCATAATATTATTTTTCTCCTTCACCTTTGTACATGAAACACTAAAACAAATAGCTAGTCAGCTTTAAGTAACATCTAC
Source organism: Eucidaris tribuloides (assembly GCA_001188425.1). NCBI lineage: Eukaryota > Metazoa > Echinodermata > Echinoidea > Cidaroida > Cidaridae > Eucidaris > Eucidaris tribuloides. The sequence goes on along the minus strand of JZLH01S0173465.1, from coordinate 25,878 downwards.
AGAGAAATTGTCACTTCCAATACCGCAATAAGAAAAATTAAATTCAAAGAAATATGAAAAGAACAATATTGTCATTATTATCAACTCAGAATAAGTTCAGCGTGTAAAGAGTTACGAAACTTGGACAGTGGAGGATTAATTGACTCAGATTTTTTGAAATGTGGTCATTGTTAACTTGTCTTTACATAAGACTCACCATTCCCTAATGGCCAGGTATGGTCCCCGGAAGGGCCAGTATTAGTTGATGACGTTGGTCCACTCTGTGGCGACCAATCAAAATCATCCTCATTACCGATGGCTTGTGTCCATCCACAAAGAGAATCATCGAAGTCACAATTGAATCCCGACACCAGCTCGCCTCTTCCACCGTGAGGATGAAGACCAAGCAAGATGGACGATACAAGAAGTATGGCCTGAAACATGGCGGTGGCAGTAGGCCGATTGGGGCTCCTACGAATTCTCAACCAAATCCGAATCCAGATGCAATTTTTTTTATAGGTCTACGATAATGTGAAAATGATTATCATAAACTCATTGTTTCGACTTGTGATAGCTGTTGTAGACGAGATCTTTCACCCAGGATAATGATTTATCATATAGAGAGTCAAGAGAAAATACTGCTGATAAAAGGAACTCGGTGAAGTTAACAGCGCTGTCTAGAATCGATGGTGAACATTCTAAAATGTCGCGAAGCTATGAAATAAGTCCAAACGATATCAATTGTCGCGCACAAAACTTGCAAACTTTCGATCATTTGAAAGCATCGTTTGATGACAAGGAGTCTAGAAACGCCCCAATCCTGCCTGAGACAAGATGGCTGCCAATCCAAACTATACGATCGAGGACTCTGACCTAAATATTTGAACAATCTGCATGATTTATAATGTTCAAACTTATTGCTGTGGTTTATGCATGAGAAACAATAATGACTTCAACTATAATGTACGCAACCCCCACTCCCTCACAAACACACACACACACACACACACACACACACACACACACACACACACACACACACACACACACACACACACACACACACACACACACACACACACACACACACAACACACACACACACACACATACACACACACACACATACATACATACACACGCACACACGCACGCACACACATTTACACACAGAGAGAAAAAACACAAACACACGCACAGAGATACATTTATATAAACACACTCAAACACACACGGACGCACACTTGTTTATTCCACGGTATTGGGTAAAGCATGAAGCAAAACAGTTGGCAGATTTTACCGTCATTTTATTTAGTGTTCGCAATTGACCCAAATCATTTTGCAATTTCATTTTGTTCAGTGGTTTCATTCAATATTGTGTAAACAAAATATTTGCTTTGTGTTGGGTAAATTAATATATCTAAACAGTTTGGAAAACATTGCCCACTTTTCCCCCAGTGTTCACATTTACCTTAAAGTAATTGGCTAAAATTGTGTAGCTTCAAATTAAAAAAGTGTCAAACTTTGCTATCTGAGCTACATAGTAGTATTTGAATGGACAAGTAAACACCCTAGAATACAAAAGTTTGGAAATTTATGCTGCCACTGGCAAGATAAGTACTCGGGGTGGGTAAAAAAAAACCTAGATCCACACACAGTAAGTCCTTGGGAAGTAATGGACAGGTGAATCCGGTCAACTTACGATTTTCACTTCCTCAAAGCACTAAATTATCATTTTGAAATACAACTTTTTTTCAGGGCTTTATTTTTAGACCTTATCAAAGACACCTGGAGCATGGAGGATAATGAAGCTCATATTTTTTTTTAAACTGTGGTAAATGTTAGCCAGTGGCTTTAATTATTTTCAAATTTCATTTCACTCAGTGGGTCTCCCAACATTGGACAAACAAATGTTTACCACGTGTTTTGCCAAATTTGGATTTATCCAGTATAGTTTAGCTAATATTTCTAAAAGTGTAGTATAACAGTTGAGAATTATTTGAAGAGTTTGATCGCAAAGCGGGTCTACTCCATCTTCTACCAATTCTAGGTTCACACATTCACCACCTACGCACCCAGTGAACGGGGGAGGGGGGTACTCAGATGAGGTTCCGACGGGGGTGTGCCGCTGAGGTCCAAAAACCCGACCATTTTTTAAGGGTCATTTTGACGGAAAATGGTACCTATTATTAAGGCTTTTTATTAAGAAAAATTACATTTTTTCGGGATTTTAGCGATGAAATACGCGAAAATATCTAGTGTTAATCGTAAAATTTCAAAATCACGACCCATATTTAAGAATTTTTCCCCCCAAAACCGTAAACATGTTTAAGGATTTTTTTGCGAAAAAAGTCAGTATAAAATGTCTTCTACCAATGACAATATCTCGCTGATATCTACTTCCCAGTGGGTGTAAACATAGTTTTTTCGTTTCATCATATAGTAATGCATCCGTTTTGTTTCATTGCGGTCTGATAATC
>JZLH01S0173454.1:22732-42107 GCA_001188425.1 Eucidaris tribuloides | reverse complement strand
CCCCCAAGAGATGCCTTTTGTCCACAACTATCGCTCCTGATTAGACTAGAGCCCCACGGTTCATGTTCAGCATGAAAATAGCGCCTCGATCTTGTGATTAGGTTTTTGTCATGTGGTCGGGTTGGTACGTTATGGCATTGCATGTGTACTGTGACCACATACCAATAAGGAAGCAAATCTTACACTTACTCTCTACCGAATCTCAGGTTGTTCAATGGTTAACATGGAGGCTACAACCGCGGGGGGGGGGGGGGGCAGTGTCCATTCAACCAAGGTGTACACCATGCGCGTTGTGACAAAAAAGAGTAAAAAGGGTTGTTTTCTTCACGCGTCGGGCGCAATGTATCCGCGTACATTGGTTATCGCGGTAACGAGATCCGGTAACGGACGGACGGACGGACAACCCGAAAACATGATGCCTCCGGCAACTTCGTTGCGGAGGCATAAAAAATGGGACCCATGTCTAGGTATTTTTTTGATGAAAAGGAGACCCATGTCTAAGGATTTTTCTTGAAAAAGTCACGCTTCCCAGCGGCACATCCCCATATACCCAATATACGTGAGTACCCCCCCCCCCCCGGGGTTTTGAGATTGGCAATAGAGGAGATAAGATGGATGGCTGTAAGAGATCCTTAACCCCAGAGGAGAGAAAAACACTGAAAGACGATTCTGATAATGATGCATAATCAGACAAAAGATGGTAAATTACAGTGGTGGAAATCCGTTTCCATCCAGAAGTATGGGGGACTATCGTGGGCAGGCGCGAAGATTTCTTGCTCGAGCACACACACACAGACAACACACACACACACACACCACACACACACACACACACACACACACAACACACACAACACACACACACACACACACACACACACACACACACACACACACACACACACACACACACACACACACCACACACACACACACACACACACACACACACACACACAACACAACCACACTACACACACACACACACACACACACCACGCACGACGCACGCACACACACACACACAACATACATACACACACCCACACACACACACACAACACACACACACACACACAACACACACACACACACAACTTAAAGGTAGTGACATGATTGGTACACTTGTAAATGCCTCTAGAACAAATCAGTTGAATATATACCAAGCTGTACACTAGCTGGAATGGATCTCCTCAGCTGGAAGATTTGCCTCTATTTGTTTACTTACGGAGATCAAGCATAACTCTAGTATTTTAATTTTATACTGGGCCAGATAAAAATAGATCCACACAGGGAGCCACACAATATCACAGGGATATTGACAATAAGTTATGTTTTAGAAATGTCATTACGTTTGACTACAAGATTTTCATTAGGAAGAATCTGTTGGCCATAGTTTACTTGATTTCTAGAAGTAGTTTTACGTCCAAGTTGAGGACTACCCCCCATCATGTCCATTTACCTGAAAGCATCCTACCCCCCCCAAAAAAAAAATAAATAAATAAAAAAAATAAAAAATAAATAAATAAAATAAAATAAATAAAAAATATAAAAAAATAAATAAATAAATAAAATAAAAAATAAATAAATAAAATAAATTAATTAATTAATTAAAAAAAATAAATAAAAAAAATAAAAGGACCATCGACACACAGTCTCAATAAAACATCTGAAAATCACATCATGTACAATTTTTGATTTAATGAAAATACTGTATGTACACTGTACAATGCATGAAAGCAAAATAGCCTTAAAGCTTCAACGAGTGAAGAAAATATTCATGAACTTTAAACTTCCTGAACAAACCCACAGTCCCTTCTGATGTTCTTACATCAATCTTTGAAAAAACATACAGATAAGAGTGAAATATCAAAAAATTATCCTGCACTGTAGATGTATCTGTCGTCCTTTTCTTAATATGTTGCTTGACATAAGTATTACATTAAACTGTTTAAATTCATCTGAAGTTTGCCACTGAACAGATACTGTTTTTTTTTTGTGGTCTGTCTGTCTGTCTCTTCACTTGTCATGGGAATGCTTATAACAAAACATGTTTCAAAATTATCATCACAACATGCTCAATGTATATGTGAATGAAACATTAACCACATGGATACTTTCAAAAGTTCAAACTCACTAGCATGACATTTTGGCACTTAAAACTTCATATCAATACCAAAATGGATTGTATTCATATCAGAAACATCACTACCAACTCATGATTCTATGGCAAATGAAATACTAAAGTTATGGCAAATTACAAATTGAACTCCTAGATTTTGCTGTTAAGGTGTCAATCATTGATTTGTAAATGCTACAATTTTTCTTCAGATTTGTTCCCATTGAAAAAATACATGTCTGAAAATATCTGGGATTCACATTTTACTTTAACGATTTTTATAACCACACTTTGAAAGGTCCATTTATAACATATCAAAAGTGAAATCCAAATTAAACAAACGATAGCCATCATATTAATAAATTTCTCTTGTGAAAGTCGTCATCCCCCCCCCCAAAAAAACCTTTCAACAGCTTTGTGAGAGCTGAGAGCTACAAATTAAGATGTACAGTATATGAATCTATAACCCTAAAAAAGGGGGGGGGATTCTGCCCCTGCCCTTAGATATAGTATGGTCAAAATAACCCAGTGTGATTATGATAAGATTATACTGCCCCCCTCCCCCATGACAAAAGGGCATAACTGACATTTTGGTGTTTTGGAGATATTCAGCAAAATGTATTTTGTTCAACACTTAAAGCCCTATTCAGTGTCCTTTTAACAAGCGGATTATGAAACGGGACACTTTTAATTAATATTTTTTTGTTCTGCATGTTTAACATGATGTACTGAGTCCCCTACACTATATAACTCTATTTTGAAAAAACGTCAGTTATGCCCATTTGTCATGGGGGGCAGTGTAAATGATTGGAAAGTATTTCCCTGATGACCTCATTTGGGTGTACAAATCAGAAACTTGATCTTCAAAGCCACTGGCTAACATTGTGGAGCTTCAAGTCACAAAATTGTCAAACTGTGATATGTGAGTTACATAGCAGTGTTCAAATGGACTAATTAACACCCTAGAATATGAAAGTTTGGAAAGTTATGCAGCCACTGGCATGGTATGCATGAATAAGCAATTAGTACTCCACCCGACTATAAATTAGTCAGATCTACACACAGTAAGTCTACGGGAGAAAATGGGCAGGTGAATCTCTGCTCTTTCAAATGAGGTATTAACCCTTTGGATGCTATAATGTAAAATATAGTCAAAAAATCTCGGGGTCCCCCCCCCCCACCCCCCGAGATTTTTCATTAATTAATAAAAAAAACAAAAATAAAGACATTCAGAATCTATTATTGCAGGGTTATGACTTTTGGGCATAAAGCTTTCAAATAAAAAAAAATTCCCAAAACTAAACTTGGGCTTTAAAGGCATTGTATAATTTTTTTTTCCATTTACAAAAAAATCTGAGCTACATGATTCCTCAATCATGCTACCAGTGTCTTTAACACGGTCTAAAAATGAAGCCCTGAAAAAATTGTATTTCAAAATGATGATTTAGTGCTTTAAAAGTGAAAATTGTAAGTTGACCGAATTCACCTGCCCATTTCCTCCCATAGACTTACTGTGTGTAGATCTAGGCTATTTTGTACTCGCCCCGAGTATAAATTGTTTATTCATTCATATCTTGCCAGTGGCAGCATAAATTTCCAAACTTCTGTATTCTAGGGTGTTTATGTGTCCATTCAAACACTACTATGTAGCTCAGATAGCAAAGTTTGACAATTTTTAAATTTGAAGCTCCACAATGTTAGCCTGTGTCAACATTTATAGATAATAGTACATGTACAATCTTTCAAACGATTGTATTTTTTTATAATATTAAGATTTCTGAAGTTAGAATGAATTTTGTGAAGCTTAATGTATATATCACTAAACAAGAGATGTTCACAAATACATAGAAAATGTTTATGTCCCCCCCCCCCCCCAATTCAGATTAAAGGTAAATGACACGATTGGGGGTAGTCCTCAACTTGGGCTGAAACTACTCTAGAATCAAGTAAACTATGCAAAGATTCTCCTGTGAAAATCTTGTAGTCAAACGTTGACTCATTCTAAAATAACCTATGTCAATATCCCTTGTGGTATTGTGTGGCTACCTATGGATCTTAACTTTATCTGGTCCAGATAAAATTAAAATACTAGTATGTTTATGCTTGATTCTCCTTACGTAAACAAATTAGAGGCAAGTCCTTCCAGCTGGGAGATCCATTCCAGCTAGTGTACAGTTGGTATATATTTCAACTGATTTGGTTCTTGAGGCATTTTCAAGTGTTCCCAATCATGTCACTAACTTTTAAAATCTGTGATAAAATCTCAAATTTGTAGAAAAATATCCAACGTTAATGTATCAGTTTTATGAGTGACTTAGCGAGGGTTGTTCATCTGTTAAAATAACAAATTGTTTTACTGTAATACTGTCAATATTAGAGACACTTGCTTCAGGGTTCCACTTTGTGATGCAAAATTGCACCAGCAACACGTTAAGAGTTAAACTATCAAAATATTAAATGAGCTGTAATCACAATCAGAAATTATGAGTTGGCACTGAAAGTACGGTGCCATGGCCACTACGGTTTTTAAAACAGACAGAATAGCACAGAGAGACTGACGAACTGGTATTTCAGTTCATGAATGAATGACTCTATCCTGATTAACCTACATTTTATGCAAATGAAACATCACACAAGTACCATTACCCTGATTAGGGAAAAAGCCCAATCTTCACCATCCGAATTAACTGTACCTTTCCAACCATCACAGAGATGCAATCTCAAAATTTTCTGCAACTTACCGCAAATTAAAAATACTCAAAGGAACACATCATCTTTCCCAGTTACATGTACAATGAATGTCTCTGGCACCCTCCTGATTGGAGGTATAAAAAAGTACTGGAAATTTCCATCAAGTGTTCTTTTGTAAGTCTTCTCGTCCAAATCCCTGTTTGGCAGACCTTCATCTCACTGCTCCACTCCTCAGTTCTTCTCCAAGCTTTTTTCTGCATCATTACATCACTCATTCCCCATCACCAAAAGTTAGCTATTACTTTCAAAGTTTCAAGTCTATAATGTCCTTTCAAACTCGGGGATCTGTTATTTTGCAGCCTGTTTCCTCAGTGTTTGGTAGATTTTCTCTTTGATCCAGTCCTTGTTGACTGGCACATACATGTTGGCAGTTGGCTGGAATCTGGAAAAAAGGGCAGTGAAGTAACACACATATTAGTTTGTTTCAATGAAGAACTCATGCATACAAAACATGGAAAATGTAAACCTAGTGCTTACCATTTTTTTTATTTTATCACCTTGGTTACCTGGTTCTTAAATAGGTTGAATCATATCTGACGAAACACACATAAATTCATTCCAAAAAGTCCATATCAAAATTTGCTGTGGACTTGCATACAAATTTTAGTGCCTCCTTTACAACATTTTGATCTGACAAATTCATGATAAATTTGATATTATTTCTGGTTAAGCAATGATAAAAACAAATTGTAAACAGTGTTGTAGTTGAGTTTGGACTTAAGTCAAATTTTCAGTGTAATTGGATTATACTCAGCGATGGGACCCAATGTAAAATGAATGGCAACGTTTTATTAACTGCAGACTCAGACTCTGAATTTGTGGACTTGACTACAACACTGATTGTTACCACAGAATTTCAAGACCATCACACATTAATCCTTCCCCAAAACAAAACTAATGGACCAGAATTACCAACACCTGTACATCATTTTTTTTTTTGCATCATGTGATATTTCTCTATGCTAATGTAAGACTTTGTTAGAAAGTGATTAAATTGAAATAAGCACATTTTTTTTTATATAGAGTTAAGATACAATGGATGATTTCAAGTTTTGGATAAGCGTTACTGTTAGTGTTATTAGACGTCAAGAGCCGTTATTTGAACTCCAACACTGCGACTCGGATTAATGCCCACTATCGATTCTGTAATCGATAGCTTAATACGATTCTGTAATTGATGGCTTAATACAAGCGTGACGTCACATCCCTTATTTGACGAACATTAAAACCGCAGAAAACCTGAAGAAATGTTGTAATTTGAATTTCTTTATGAAATTTAAAAATTGGACTACAAATTAACACTATCGGAAAGGCATATTCTTCTCTCTTAATTTCTTGTATCTGACTTACTTCAATATGTCTTAGTTCTTTCACAATCTAAAATATTGTGATTTTTTTCTTGCCGCTTACCGCACGCCATTGCGCTGCCATACATACACATTACACGTACAACTGCGCGACCCAGTGAGGTACGCCGAGACAGAAATAACACTAACACTAACAACGAACTTGAAATAAGGGTTTTCTTAATCCCTACGGTCTAGTGTTAGTGAATGGGACAAACAGATGTAAATCGCTAACACCAGCAACTCAGCTCGGTTCAGCAGACAATTTTTAACACTATCTACAACGCCAACTTCCAGAAGTGCGTCATAATTTCAGGGTCAACTCGCTAACACGGATCGATTTCAAGTTTTGGATTCACACTTGTGTTATTGTTAAGATAACACTAACACGAAGCACTAATCCAAAACCTGAAATCACCCAGTGTGGTTAAATTATTTTGTAAGCAGTCTACTGTAAATGTAATCATGACAACAAATATGGTAATCTGTGGTACACTACACAGATAATCTAATATTCAGAGTTTCAGACTAATTTGATCAATTTCACTCACATCAAACAGCTGAGGTCTGTGAGATTATCAATGAATTCAAACAGCTCGCTGATATCATACGTGATTGATGGGCTGTGGGGATGTAATCTCTTCAGATGCTCCTCAAAGATTCTGCATATTCCTACAAAGATAAAACAAAATATTAAAGACACTATATAACATTGTGGAAGCCTTATTTAAAAAATTGTCAAACTTTGCTATCTGACATATCTGGTAGTGTTTGGATGGACAAATAAGCACCCTAGAACACAAAACTTTAGAGAGTTATGTTGTCACTAGTAAAATATATACAGATCAAAATCAGCACATGAATTTATTCTCAGTAGATAGAAAATTCTGCTACACAGCAGTCTATGGAGGAAAACGGGAATGGTCGCTCAATGATTTTCACTTTTTAGAAGCACTTAATGATCGTTTTAAGCAGCAATTTTTTCAGGACTTCATTTTTAGACCTTATCAGAAACACCGGTAGCAAGGGAAATCATGTAGCTCAGATTTTTTAAACTGGAAACAGTGTTATACGATGCCTTAAAAATAAAAAGAAAATAATTATTATTTGGAAAATTTTGTAAGTTATGTTGATGGGCATAAACCTAACTGTGGATCGTTACTTCAAAAAAACATTCTTATTGATCACTTTTACACTCTATGTCATAGAGTGTAAAAGTGATCAATAAGAATGTTTTTTACAGTACAATTAACTCCCTGTTATATTCTGTACATCTTAAGTGAGCAGAAGTTAGTCCACTGTTTCAGAAATGGGCACATTGATAAGTATAACTTTATGGGTGTACATAGCCAGCATGCTATGCGACAGGCAAATACATTTATATTTGGTATTAATTTATTTTGGTTTTTTCTCGTCTTCAATAACCTTACCTTCAAAGTCACTATGTACTATGTAACAAAAAATCTTTCAACTCACCTTCCATACACTCCCTGACTGAGTTGTAGTCAGTGTATGTCCTGGTGTCAGCAATGTCACCAGGCTGGATCAGCAAGATTGTATGAGACTGCAGATGGCAAAAAGAAATACATGTTTGTTTACCCTCTTTGGTCACATTTAGCTATTACAGGGAAACCCTGTTATAACGAGCTCTGATATAGCGAGGTACCGCTTTTTACGAGGTGATTGTCTCGGTCCCGTTTTAATTTACGTGTTCTTCAGTGGAAAGAAGAACCGTTTAAAACGAGCTCGGTTATTGCGAGATTTCGCTTATAATGAGGTATTTTTCTCAACCCACTAACAAAGAAAAACATACATGTAAGAAATTCACCCGGTTAAAACGAGGAAATGAAAGTCGCATCGTGCGCTGACCAAATTCTAAATTTTGGCAACGCAAAAATTGCCCAATCGTTTCAGAGCTCATCGCGCCACTTCAGCCTGCCACGCAGTCATGCATGACTATCTGCAAATGTGTGTGTGACGAATGTGTGTGTGAGTGCATTTCACACTACTGCACAGTACTGTACATTCTCCTGTCACACCAAGGAGCTTCAAAGCCTGCCTCCCGTATACAGTACTCAATGCAAGTTACGAGCGTGGAGGTTGCTGCTTTATTTCGAGATCTAGTTTTCTGTATTACTTAAGATGAGTATATAAATGAAAAATAATCACCTTTCTGTTCATAGTTTTGGTGCAGAACAAGTAGGAAAAGCAGCAAACAGATGGGTTAATGCAGGGCTCGACACTAGCACTTGCCCGCTTGCCCGGGGCAAATAAAATTCCATGTCGGGCAAGTAAGAACTCAAAATGTTAAACTTTACTTGCCCGATTGGGCAAGTAAAATTTTGATCATGAAATGAGCAAAACATGTCCAAAAATCTTAACCACCCCCCCCCCAAAAAAAAATATGTCTAAAATTTTGTGTTCAGTTACATGTAACTTGTACTACATTTAAACATTATTTTGCTCATTGTATTAAATTCTATGACTCTTCATAAATCACTCCTTTTGCAACCCCTAGAATTAAAATAACAAATGTCCAATGCCATACAAAAAAAACCCCTAATTGTTCAAAATTAGTGAGGATCCACTTTTAATGGTTTTGTTTATTGCTTATTTTCGGGCAAGTAAATTTTTCATTTGGGCAAGTAAAAATCTGACAGTGATAATTTCACTTGCCCAAAGGGCAAGTAGGAAAAAAAGTTAGTGTGTTTGCAGAATTTCCCCTATGCGACTGATAGGAAATTCATGTGCCAATTTGTATTGCACATATTGCACTAGTGACAGCATAACTGTCCAAACTTTTGTTTTCTAGGGTGTTTATTGTCCATTCAAACACTGTCAGATATGTCAGATTGCAAAGTTCGACAATTTTTTAAATGGGTCTTCCACAGTGTTATAATGTGTCTTTAATTTGTATTGACTGCTTCATAAGTTATGTTGATGGGCATAAACCTAACTGTGGATCGTTACTTCTAAAAAAACATTCTTATTGATCACTTTTACACTCTATGTCATAGAGTGTAAAAGTGATCAATAAGAATGTTTTTTACAGTACAATTAACTCCCTGTTATATTCTGTACATCTTAAGTGAGCAGAAGTTAGTCCACTGTTTCAGAAATGGGCACATTGATAAGTAAAACTTTATGGGTGTACATAGCCAGCATGCTATGCGACAGGCAAATACATTTATACTTGGTATTAATTTATTTTGGTTTTTTCTCGTCTTCAATAACCTTACCTTCAAAGTCACTATGTACTACATGTATGTAACAAAAAATCTTTCAACTCACCTTCCATACACTCCCTGACTGAGTTGTAGTCAGTGTATGTCCTGGTGTCAGCAATGTCACCAGGCTGGATCAGCAAGATTGTATGAGACTGCAGATGGCAAAAAGAAATACATGTTTGTTTACCCTCTTTGGTCACATTTAGCTATTACAGGGAAACCCTGTTATAACGAGCCAGAGAAAAAAATAAAATTTTCTTTTCGGGGGCTACTTTTCCCATTTCAGTGCTTTCCAGATTTTTTTTTGCATTGAACCCTATGGTAATTTTCGGGGGCTCTTTTACACATTTCGGGGGCTATTTTAGGCATTTCGGGGGCGAAATCGCCCCGAGCCCCCGTGTATTTTTTTCCCTGTGAGCTCTGATATAGCGAGGTACCGCTTTTTACGAGGTGATTGTCTCGGTCCCGTTTTAATTTACGTGTTCTTCAGTGGAAAGAAGAACCGTTTAAAACGAGCTCGGTTATTGCGAGATTTCGCTTATAATGAGGTATTTTTCTCAACCCACTAACAAAGAAAAACATAAGAAATTCACCCGGTTAAAACGAGGATATGAAAGTCGCATCGTGCGCTGACCAAATTCTAAATTTTAGCAACGCAAAAATTGCCCAATCGTTTCAGAGCGCATCGCGCCACTTCAGCCTGCCACGCAGTCATGCATGACTATCTACAAATGTGTGTGTGACGTATGTGTGTGTGAGTGCATTTCACACTACTGCACAGTACTGTACATTCTCCTGTCACACCAAGGAGCTTCAAAGCCTGCCTCCCGTATACAGTACTCAATGCAAGTTACGAGCGTGGAGGTTGCTGCTTTATTTCGAGATCTAGTTTTCTGTATTACTTAAGATGAGTATATAAATGAAAAATAATCACCTTTCTGTTCATAGTTTTGTGCAGAACAAGTACATGTAGGAAAAGCAGTAAACAGATGGGTTAATGCAGGGCTCGACACTAGCACTTGCCCACTTGCCCGGGGCAAATAAAATTTCATGTCGGGCAAGTAAGAACTCAAAATTTTAAACTTTACTTGCCCGATTGGGCAAGTAAAATTTTGATCATGAAATGAGCAAAACATGTCCAAAAATCTTAACCATCCCCCCCCCCAAAAAAAAATGTCTAAAATTTTGTGTTCAGTTACATGTAACTTGTACTACATTTAAACATTATTTTGCTCATTGTATTAAAGGCAATGTATAACAGTGTTTCCAGTTTAAAAAATCTCAGCTTCATGATTCCCCATGCTACCAGTGTCTTTGATATGGTTTAAAAATGAAGCTCTGAAAAAATTGCAGTTTCAAACGATCATTAAGTGCTTTAAAAAAGTGAGAATCATTGAGAGACCATTCCAGCTTTTCCCCATAGACTGCTGTGTTTGCAGAATTTCCTATCGCGACTGATAGGAATTCATGTGCCAATTTGTATCTGCACATCTATTGCACTAGTGACAGCATAACTGTCCAAACTTTTGTTTTTCTAGGGTGTTTTTGTCCATTCAAACATGTCAGATATGTACAGTTGCAAAAGTTCGAACAATTTTTTAAATGGGTCTTCCACAGTGTTATAATAGTGTCTTTAATTTGTATTGACTGCTTCATTAAATCACTCCTTTTGCAACCCATAGAATTAAAATAACGAATGCCCAATGCCATACAAAAAAAACCTTATTGTTCAAAATTAGTGAGAAATCACTTTTAATGGTTTTGTTTGTTTATTTTCGGGCAAGTAAATTTTTCATTTGGGCAAGTAAAAATCTGACAGTGATAATTTCACTTGCCCAAAGGGCAAGTAGGAAAAAAAGTTAGTGTGGAGCCCTGGTTAATGCCTAACGTTAGTCCCATAAAAGTTATATTTTGTGTGATACATTACATGTATGTGTACGTTTACAACGAGGTACCGGATATAACGAGGTAAAATCGGCGGTCCCAGCAACCTCGTTGTAACGGGGTTTCCCTGTACTATATGAGACCGGATCCAGTTAAACCAGATGTAAACGTTCAAATTCACGAGAACCACTATTTTCTTGTCATTCAAAGGTCTAGATTTAGAACACCGATTTTGTGGTGAGAAAGACAGTATAAAATACAGACATACACAAATACAAACTTTGCCAACAAGTTCAATTTATTGATTTCTATCAACACACCACCACCTTAATTCCACGATTCACTGTGTTGTGTGTAGATGGTTCAATTGCCTCCACTGAACCACTACCCCAAAATCCATAGTTGTGATTTTAATTGATGATGATCATGTTTTAAAACAAACTCTGTGTTACACAGTACGGGCGCACGTCCAGTATCGGAGATTATTTCCAATGTCGGAGATTATCTCCGATATCGGAGACTAATAATGGGGTCATCAAAACTTGGCACAAAGAAAATCTCCGATATCGGATATTTTTTTTTTCCAAGACCAATCCACTGAGGTCATGGTGGTGTAAACAATTAGATCTGGATTTACATAGAGTCTAATATAAATTTATTAATAATTTATAAGAATAATAATATTGATATTGACAACATTCATAAACTATGCTGGTAATCGATACCATCAGCAACTTTGCTATCGATAATTGATACAAAATGTAAACAATCGATCATAATTTGGTATTAACTCATTCAATACTAGAGCCTGTCTAGAGTAAAATAATCACTACAAATTTGCTTGCTCATCAAATTGGCAACATACTGGAATAGTCAATTTTATATAACGGGTAACATGATGTGTCAAACACTCGCCTAATTAAATTATTATTTATTGATGAAATCTTTAAAATCTTATTTTTCTTGTGAAATTTAAGACTAAAAATAATTTTTGATTGAATAAATTTCACTTTTAAAAGACATAAAAAAGAAAAACACATACGTTTCTCAATTAGTTCAATATATCACCCACCAACAAAGTGGAACAACCCAAAGTATCATCAGAATAACAGCCGTTGCCAATTTGATAAGTTCAATGAATATTCTAGTTAAATGTCATTTAAAAATTCATAACAAAATAAATATTCATTATGCCATTGTAGCACCCTGTTCATTGAATAACTGATATTTTTCTTTACTTTAGCATATTCATTAGATGGGGTAGATGCAGCCACATCCCAAGATAAAAAGGCAAACCACAAATATGTGGTCTCAATATTGAATGGGTTAAGAAGACGGTGAATTTTCAAAGTACACGGTCATGTGGGGTAAAATCCCTTGAGAATTCTGAATATCACATTCCTAAGTTGCGATAACATGATCCCTGCTGCGCCAAGGTAAATAAACAAAAAAAGTCTCCAATATTGGAGACTATCTCCGAAATCGGAGAGCAGAAAAAGTCTCCGATATCAGAGTCTCTCCGAAATTGGAGAGAATCTCCGATATTGGACGTGCGCCCGTACTGTTACATGATCTCAATGGCAATGCTATAAATTTGAATTAAATCTAATCTAGACTAATTAGTTAAATTAACTATTCATTGTTCCATTTTTCAATGTGAAAATTTTGTGGAAGTGATTGAGTTAAATTTGCCTGTTTCTCACACTGAATTCTCCCAAATAGGAGAGCACTTCAACATGAACACAGATTGGCAAAAATATTCTCCCAAATGGGAAAGTGCTCTCCCATATAAGAAAATCTCCCATGGAGTCCCAAGTTGAGTGTGCGCCCCTACTCTCAGAGTTTTGTGAAAAAGACAAATAATTGGAGTCCATAAATCTCTAATTTCATTTAACATTACTTACAAAGTTGTCACTGGATTTGGTATGATTTAGTGTGACCACAACGCCACAAACTGTGAGCGCTCTGCGCGCACATGTCAACAAACATGTTCGTGACCGGATAACCCAACAACAATAAGTCCAATACATCAATACATGTTACACGCATTCATCAAACACCGACGATGCACATGGAATGGACAAAATTGTACTAAAAATTAGATGATAAATGTAATGCGACTATTGTGACATTACTCTCCAGATTTGTAAGGTGTTTCACTTCACTTTTCAAATGATTAACAACTAATGACATACCATTTTGACTCAAATATCGCTGCTGTTTACCGCTAGACCCTGGATAATGGCTCAAGCTGAAGTAATCCAAGAATCAGTGCCACAATTGGCATTGGATGACTATTATCAGGTGGTCTTAAAAACAAAAACACGAAAATAAGATTTTCCGTGCAATGTACCCAACAAACTTGAACAACGTATGGGAAATTAGAAAACCTTTATTATTTTATTTTTTGCTTTTTTGCCAGTTTGTTATTGTCATTGCCATTGTCATTGTCTGTATGTACTCGCATACTCCAGGAGGATGACTGAGTTAATTAAAATCAAACTAAACTTTTAAATTTAAAATTGGCCGAATGTCTTTAACAGTTTTCCCATATGTTTGTTTTGTTGGTTATGCATGTTAAGTTTTAAAGGACGGCGTGGAGAGGTGAAAAATTCCCCAAGAAGCCAACTGAGTTGAATCAATGAAAACATAATAGACTCTACCAATATTATAACTAGCGTGTATAGGATCGGGTGCTTTGTCTGATATTTTTAATGACTCAGAAAGAGTCATTAAAAATATCAGATCGGGCATTTCATGTTATTTATCATTGATTTGATAATACAGAGATGGACAGCAAGATTTATTCTGCATAATTGTTTTGTCTTTTGCTTTTTTTTTTTTGTTTTTTGCTTTTGTTGCGTTGATGTCTTTGTTTTTATGTAAGTAAACAATATGCAATATTATGTTTAACATGCATTTCCAAGATATTTTATATGAATCTGTATACTTGTTTTAGGGTGCACGCAATTTTATCGAGCCCTTGGCTTTTTATGACGTGTTCCTGATACACTTTCATATTTGATACTATATCTTTATATGCAAGTTTCTGAATAAATGTGATTATTCACTATCCAGGCCGGAAGGATTATTTGTTTACTTCAAGAAAATAAAGCATCCATTTATCAGTATTGAATCAACTCTGATATAAATTGAACCCATAAAAAGCTACACATCAAATTTGAATTTTACAGCACTCACTCAGTTTCTGATTGTAAACTTTTGACAACAAAACCTTAAACAATAAACTTTATTTTCAGTGTTCATATGTCATAAGTTGAGGACTACTTTTTGTCATTCCACTTTTTGGCTTGTTACATCGATTTGCACCATCCACCTTTTTGCTTGTTACATCGAGGTGGGCTTATCAATTTTAATAAATCCGTATTTTCAGAGCATCATCAGTATTTTTTGTTTGTTTTATTTCATACGTCAACTTAGTAAAATATCATTAGTTGCATCATTTGTTATCTTCTACAGCAGACATGGTCAGGTGTGGGATGGGGTACAATATATCGCATTGTAGTGTATCATGGTAACGTGAGGATGTGGCGGGGGGGGG
Organism: Eucidaris tribuloides; assembly: GCA_001188425.1. Taxonomy (NCBI): domain Eukaryota; kingdom Metazoa; phylum Echinodermata; class Echinoidea; order Cidaroida; family Cidaridae; genus Eucidaris; species Eucidaris tribuloides. Next base: position 27,218 of record JZLH01S0173454.1, on the reverse strand, counting down.
CTAAAGAATCATGTTATTTTTTTTCGGGGGAAAGGCTCAAAATCATTTTTTTTTGGGGGGGTCGTTGATATGGGGTGGGGTACAATATTTTGCAATGATGCGTAATATATAAAGTAAAATGAAGTGAGGGTGTGGGAGGGGATGGGGCTTAGAAATTATGTATTTTTTTCTGTTAATCACTTACTATAAACCATAATAGGCCTATATACTTTTTTTTATTCCTACCTTTGTAATACCAAACTTTGATTTACTCAAATTATTATTTCCAATATCCCTACCAAACAACTCTCAGTGTACTTCCAGTTTAGCAATCCGAATTAACTTCGCTACAAACCATAATACTCTGAATGCCATATATCAGTTTTCTATGTAAAGACATATTAATTGTTGTTTTGTATCGTAAATCTTATAGTGTAATGTAATCGTCCTGCCGGTTCCTGAAAGGGAACATGGACCTGGACACCCAATGTGTCATATTACATGTTTATGTACATGTGAAATTGATGTATATTATATCTACTGTGCCTTTTCTTTGAATAAAAGAAATGATTACAACAATAAGTAGATTTCACATTTTTGCCGTTCCGGAGAGTAACTCGCTTATCATCCCGGTTTCATTCCCCAGTTCTCATCAGTCGAATCTGAATGTCTTACGAGTGAATCATGTGTGTGTGTGTGTGTGTGTGTGTGTGTGTGTGTGTGTGTGTGTGTGTGTGTGTGTGTGTGTGTGTGTGTGTGTGTGTGTGTGTGTGTGTGTGTGTGTGTGTGTGTGTGTGTGTGTGTGTGTGTGTGTGTGTGTGTGTGTGTGTGTGTGTGTGTGTGTGATCATGCGTGTGTGTTCATGTGTGTATATCCCGGGGTGTATATGTTTTTTGTGCTGAAAACAACAACAGGGATAATGATAATAATAATAATAATAATAATAATGATAATAATAATGATAATAATAATAATGATAATAATAATAATAATATTAATAATAATGATAATGATAAAAATATATCTAGATAATGGCTATTTGCAGAACAATATATAAGACTTGAAAATGTAACAATAAAAATGACACAAATATACATACAACATCAAACAAGAAAGAAAACATGATATATTACAAATTCCTATTTTCTGTATAGTCTTATTTTATCATTACTACTTTTACTAACATTAATACTGATTACCACTTCACATGAAATAGAAGCAATCAGGGGCGTCGATCCGTGTTTCGGATTGGGGAGTCAAAAGTGAAAAAAATGTCAACATACTTTTCGATATAAATTCTATTTATGGTAATAATTCTTACAATGTAAGTTTAATAAGTCAAGATATTGTAATAATGCTTTCGGTAAGTATTGTAACATTCAAAATATCTGAATCATTCTTAAATTATAAAGAATTTTTCATTCAAGTTGTTACATATTATGAACGGCGAACGAATAGGCAACAAAAAAAAAGACAAACCCCCCAAATAAAATAATGCCATGTGGTCCACTCAAATCAAATTTAAACAACAGAATAATGAATTAAACTACCTGTGATCAAAAAAGGCCCCCGTGGGTATGGCAAATCGATATTGGTTGACACCCCCACCTACAGCAGATAAACTGTTCCTTCAATGATAGCGGGGGGGATAATGAAGCCTAAAAAAAGCTACACAAACCTGCCGCCCCCTTATAACAAATTAAGCATCCCCCCCTTCGATCGAAAACACCCCAATACCGCCATACTGTAAGCATCTGGTAATTTTTAATTCTATTCTCTAAAATATATTATCACTATCATCATCATGATTGTCACCAATACATGTACTGTTATCAATTATCGACATTATAATTAGACTACTTGAGTTAGTGGATGAGATTGAATATGAATGCAAAAACATAAACTAGTAGAAAAAATATTACTGTAAAATTATAAATTAGAAATTCTCTCCAAAGAAGTAGACTTGACAGGAAACTAAAAAAAGGGATATTTTTATTGTACATACAAAGATAAAAATACACACACACAAAAAAAAAGCAAAACAAAGAAAATTTACATGTAACCAGGGAGTAACAACTCCCTGATGTAACGTAACAAAAACGACACATACATTTGGCAATTGGCATCAAACGAAAAATTAAAAATCTATATCAGGAATTCATATTTCTTCTATGTTATTACTAATTTTACTACTATTAAAAAAGCACTGCACGGTACATTCATGTAGTATCATTGCCATCTTCATCATTGTCCGGTTGTTACAGATTATCGTCATCACCTGTACGTGGGTGAGACTGAGAGTACATGCAAATGCTAAAACATCAGCTAGTAAAAGCATATAGCTGTGAATTAGACAATGGACAATATACAAATTATCATTTTTACTATCAATATAAAAACTATTTCAACACAAGTCAATGTACGGTGGTGTTAAATAACAAATAAGCTTGCAAGCATATTCAGATCGCTTGAATTTCAATAAGCGATAATTTCAGCCTTGTCTTTGGTCCCGAACGAAGTGAAGACGCTGACGCTGGCAAGTCTTTGATCAGAGAGAAAGGGTGTTAAATTTGTAATTTATCAAAATGGTAAGTTATTGATTTACGTTCACTGCGCATATCACATAAAATTTGGCGTTGGAAATGATTACAAACGCATATTTTGTGTGTATATAATTGCGTAGTAGTAGATCTACATGTACAATGTACGAGATATGCTACGGAGTTTCCGGTCAAAAGTTACTGTGCTGGTGCCTGTATGATCGAGTGCCCTACTCATCGCGGGTCTTAACCCGTTGCCTCTGAGATTCTGAAAATCCCATACAGTTACTGAGTTAACATGGCACATTTGGTTACCGTAGCCAACAGGTTAAGGCACTATGGACTGTATAGTTGGGTGTCCCGCACGTCGCTGGCATATAATGTTTTTGCATCTATTTTGGACAGTACGTCATCCAAATTCTATGAAATTCTACTCACATAAAGAGAAAATGCTGAAGACTCCAACAGAGTAACAAGTTCAGTGATCGATGCGATTGTGTCCTAGCTATCGCCGTCAAACGCGAACGATGTCATTTTACTTGTGCGTCGGCATCGAGGCCCACACCTCACCACCCCGCTCCGCCATAGACATGATAGACAATGCACGTTGAGGATGCGTGCGGGGGTTACACTGATCTCTATGTAAAAACATCAGCACATAACAGCTGTAACACGCGTTTCTGATTATTTTATGATTTTCGATCCAAAATTCTGTTTTTTAAATTTTGCGTGGTTTGGGAATATTGTGACAAGTGTTTAGCGTACTGCACACAGCCCAACGCGTATTGTTTGTTAAGCGCGCTTCTATTCCATTTTACGCGGGGTGGCAGTATTAGGGCCCCTGGCGAGGTGCGGGTACCCCGCGTATCCGACTATACATGTAGGGCATTGACCAAATAATGCTCTAGAAAAAAAGTTCTGTAACCATGGTAACTTAGTCTCCTTTGGTATTGAAAAATAGCATGATCTACAAATTGAATAAAATGAAGTTTGTTCTCCAGATTTCATGCGCATTGATGAGATAATCGACTAATTAGTGAGGCAAATTCCTCAGTCCCATTCGTAGAAGAAGGAATCGCCATCAAATGTGATTTCACAGACAACATTACTCGCTAGATTGCTCTGCCTATGCCTATGGCTCTATGTTAGTTGGAATGCAGTTTCCTGAAATTCAAAATTTGTTGGTGTGCTCCTGAAAATCACAGTTTCATGCAAGTTACATGTACGTGTGTGCAGATTTAGGATATTTGGGTGATTTCAAGTTTGGTGTTGAAATCTCGGCTAGTACTAGTAGGACACCAAACTTGAAATCAGGCATGGTGTCAGGATTGACCTAAAAAATTATCTACTTCCTGTAGGTCTAGATATGTATTTTATATCTAGCCCACGCTTGTGAGCGACCCGTAGTGAAGAGTGAAGACCATTGCCTTTACGATCCTCGCGGCACACATAGTCCAGATTCGTACTGCCAATGGAGATTTTTTTTGTGCACAGGTTTCTATAGGATCTGGATCAAAAACGATCATTGATGCATAGCAAAGGCACTCACAAAAAAGTCCCCCATTATTAGTACAGTTGTGTGTATGTGGTCCATATCCTGGACCACATACGTAGTAGGTGTGGCTCGCAGTAGCGGTGTTTTGGACCGCTGTTTGCTGTAAGACATTAATTTTATGGAATGGAAAATTTATGTATTGCCGTGCACACTAATTCAAGTATTGCCATTGGTATCAACGTGGTGCGGGTGCGAATTCTGCCGTGCGATTTGGATGACCAGCGAGGATGTCCTGCATTGTAAAGGAGATGGACTGACTATGATTGCCAAGCTGTGGGGTAGTACAGCATCTTTTGCTATGTACTACCCCATAATTCTACGGGTGATCTAGCCCGTGTTGAATCTGGTGTTGAATATTGTCTGCTGAACTGAGTACTGTGGTTGGTGTTAAAGTGATAGGCTAACATTGTAG
>JZLH01S0173443.1:85518-104935 GCA_001188425.1 Eucidaris tribuloides | reverse complement strand
CCATTTGAACACTACTATGTAGCTCAGAAATCAAAGTTTGACATTTTTTTTAATTGAAGCTCCACAATGTTAGCCTATCACTTTAACCGAAACAAAGCTTTGAAAGCATTGAAAACAATCACACCAAGGAGTGTGATGTAGTGTGTGAATTTGATATCACTAAAATTGGAAGAGCTTCACTTTCTTTACATGCTAGTTATATGTTATGAAATTCTGTGAAATTCGAATAATAATGCTTGAAATTTTGATTACATTTATTTTTATATACGCGCTGTATAAAATAAAATATGGTGAAATATATTTCACGAGTATGTATAATGTACCGCTAAATATTGCATACCCAAAATATATCAGTAGTTTATCACAAGGCATGATGGTTGATAGGCATTTCAGTATTTGTATTTCTATTCTTTGAGCAAAGAGCTTCCTTCCAAAATGCGCTAAATCTATTTTCCGTCAAAATGAATCATTAACATACATTGACAAAGCTTGCAGCTGTAGAATAAAAGTTGGGGTTTTTATATGCACAAGCCATACGGAACATTCCACGTTTTCCATATGTATGTGATTGTATAAACGCGGCCAAAGAACTTTTTTTTTGAAAGTCACCTAAATTTGGCACCTTGTGGAATAAAAAGGAAATAGCAAGATTGAAAAAAAAAGTCTCACTTTGGAATAAAACTTCTATAGAATTATATACAGTGTTCAAAGCTTGTGGTGTCTAAATGTCATAATTAACTGTACTTTTGAAACAATCACCAACAGGTGACAGGTGAATTTTTTGTGTAGCTTTGTATGGGATCGATTTCTATCAGGCCACCAGATTAATTCCAAACTGGTAAATGAACGCTTATTTCTCCAAAAGTAACCAAATCCAAGACAAATCTTTACAGCCAGGAAATGCACTCTAGTATACATTGGTATATTTTTCAATCTATTTGGTTCTTGGGCATTTTCTATTCCTAAAAAATCACGTCATTACCCTTCTTTACAATCAAATGCAGAGGCTATCATGCAATCATATGAATCGTAGATTGATAAAATAGTAAAATGATATACTGTTGAAAAATAACATTAAAATTAATTAATTATGAAATATATATTTGATTATAACTGAGGTGGTAAATAATATAATTTGGTATTTGAGCAGCAGATATACATGTATAGCAATCGGGAAGGGGCCACGACTAGCAAGGACCCTGTTATTCAACCTTACTTTAAAGGTAGGTGGATCTCTTTTAAATACCTACATACCAATAGTTTATAAATACGTCGATAAATGGCAGAAAGTACTATCAAAAACCTTTGGCTAAACATTGAAGATAGAAACTCAGTTTTGTTGGAATAAATGTGACTGTTAGATTTTGAATTGAATAATTCTGCATCCTACACCAAAGTTACTTGTCTACCTTCATCCCCTTGCCGTACATGGGTGTTCATCGTTACATGTGAAATTCCTTTACAATACAAATAATACACGTGTACCACTTATGCATGACAAGTGAAAAACGTTTTACCATTCACCATACCATTGGGATACCATTCAGACACCATTGAGAGACCATCTAGCAGTCAGTCTGCCATATGTATACCATTTACCATACAATAAATACCATTTACCATTCAGCATACCATTTTTAAACACCGCTGAAAGACAATTTTCTAGTCAACGTCATTCAACGTTATACCATTAACACACCATTCAGAGACCACTAATCAGTCAATATGTCATCATTTACCACACAATGAATACCAGTTATCGTTCCGCTGATACCGTTTAAACACTATTGAGACACCATTTACCAGTCAATCTGCCTTATGTATACCATCTACCATACACATCAACACCAGTTACCATACAGCATATACCATTCACACACCACTGAGAGACTACCACATACCATTTACAAGACAAACGAACACCATTTACCTTTCAGACAGCATACCATTCATACATCACCGACAGACCGTTAACCAGTTAATTTACCATTAATCAGATACCATTTACAGTACACAAGTACACCACATACCGTTCAGTGCACACCATTTACACACCACTGATATACCATTTACCATAGCTTCTACTGTTCACCACCATACATTTATCATTCAGGTACCATTGAAGATTTTTGTAAGGGATGTATTCTTGCTATATGACACATTTTCTGCCCTTTTCTCATGCAGATTAGTATTCATGAACCAATAGATGAATCCCGGAATAATGCTACTGAAATGACTCAGTACAGTGAGCTTGGCACACAGCACGTAATGTTTCATGTATCTTTAAAATTCCAAATCATTGATTGTCAAATTTCAGCTCCTTCACATGCAGCCCTACGGCGAATGTTTTACTGATTCTGGAAGGCTTCCTACAAGAAATAATGTGTAACTTTAATTTCGCAGAGATGTTTAATTGTGTTTGAAAGACGGAGGTTGATCTTGTAGCTTCTTTCTCAAGACAGAGAGCCGCTGTTCTTCCCGAACACGCTCGTAATGATGGAGACTCTCCTGGCCACTGGCGACATACGGGTTATAGAAAGTACTGCCCGTCTTGGTAGCCTGGCGTCCACTCCTATACGGGATTTCATAACCGGCATATTGACCGTAACTTGGTGGAGGAGTTGTGTGGGAGGGGCCACGGTTACGTGGGCTGTCATATTTAGGGTTGCTATTGCGACGTGGGTGGTCGTAAGTGACATTGCTATGGCGACGTGGGTTGTCGTAAGTGGCGTTGCCGTAGTGACCATTCGGTAATGCACGTGACCGTAGATGTGAAGATCGATTAGATTTGGACAGTCTTTGCTTTGGACCACTCTGCGATATGAACCGACCTTGCTGATGTAGACGTTTGGTCGATCTCACCTGGCCGTTCTTTTTCATTAGTTCCTGTACGTTAAATAAATAATAAAATCAGTTATTTAGCGTGCAAAACGACTGGTCTCACCTCTAACTAATACTATATTAAATTCTGTTTATAATTTTTAACCCCTGATTGACCTTATATTTGTCTCATTGACTCACCATGAATGATAAATACATACATGAGGTGTGCTCGCGAAGTTACAGGACTGGACTGGTGTCGCACAAAACTACAGACTACAAGTTTTCCCGGTCAAAGTAATCCTCGTCCGCCACGCCTCCATGCACTCCCGGAAGGATCCTCCGGGATCCTTACAGCTCTGTCATCACAACCACCTTGATGTCGTCCACATATTCAAAGTGAGTCAATTTGATGGCCCGTTGAGCTTGGGAAAGAGGAAAAAATCTCACGGAGTAGGTCTGCTCAGGATATTGTGAGCCGAGACGTGTTGTCATGGTGAAGCAGCCACGAATTGCTCTGCCAAGACTCTCGCCTTCTCGCGTACTGCACGAAGCAATCGCCGCAGGATCTCTCTGTAGATCTGCCAGTAGATCGGCTAACCCTGTAGCCTTTTGACAAGGCCTTCTCGCTGTATTACGGGCGAGCGAAGCGAGCCCAGCCGAACGCGCAGCGCGAGGGCCTTTTGAGATCTGATTCCAATTCTTATGTTAGACCTGTGAATTACCGAATTTTGCTACCCTATTTTGGGTAGAAAAATCAACTAATCAGTGTGTCTGTCTACTTGATCCTACGTTGAATATGCAATCATACTATAGGACCATGTTCGTACCCCGGTTCGTACAGACTGTTGCTGTAACACGAAACGATCTGGAAGCGTTCACTATTTCATTAGGCGAAATGATTCACAAACGCAGATTTTTGCACGCCAAATTGGACCTTACGGAACAAAATTTAAAGAAAAATGCTTCAAATACTCTGTTCAAACAATGAAAGTGAACTTAATTTGGTGTTTGATAGTATATTTATAGTAGTAACCAACACTGAAGGAATTTCTTTCAACCCTCCGAATAGTTGACAAGGCCAAGACAGGGGATCGTAGCGCGCAATTTCATTGGTTGATTCCGAACAGAGATCGGTCGTTCCCGTGGTCATGAATAATAATTACTTTCCGGATGCCAAGCAGATCTCAAAAGGCCCTCGCGCTGGCGCGCTCGGCTGGGTCGCTTCGCTCGCCCATAACCAGCGAGAGGGCCATGTCAAAAGGCTACTAACCCTGTGGCAAGAACTCGATCAGGACGATGCCCCTCACATCGAAAAATGCGATCAACATGACTTTGACTTTGACTGTCTCGCTCATCTTCGGCCTTGGTGACATCGGAGTGATTCAACATGACAATGCACATGCTCACAATGCCCTGAGCAAGTCCCACAAGTACTGGCCGAGAAGAACATCGTCGTGCTGGAGCAACCTCCGGACTTGCTCAACCTGGCTCCGTGTGATGTTTTCCTCTTCCCCGAGCTCAAGGGGGTCATCAAGGGGACCCGTTTTGAAGACGTGGACATCGAGATGGTGGTGACGACGAAGCTGCGGGGATCATGGAAGAATCCTTCCAGAAGTCCATGGGGCGTGGCCATGGGCGCAAATGCTCTCAGGAATTCTATTCAAGTGGGAGGGGAACACCCTATTGTTGTATCCAGGTGTGTTTCCCACCCCCCCCCCCCACACACACACACACACACATAGAATAGTAACTTCCTGAGAGCATTTGCGCCCATGGGCGTTGCAGAGAAGGGTGGGAAAGTGCGTTGGACTCGAGGGGACAAAGGAGAAACTCTTAGTTTGTAGTTTGGATTTGAAATATTTCGTAAGTTACACTAAACTTTTGGACACGTATATAATTAGTGCATATTGCTCTGTTTGCTCGTAATTCGCTTCTCTGTGCATGATTTCTACTTGGAGGATGTTTGACATGTACCGAAAAATGACATACTTCGATGGTCACAACAAAGACAACCTGTTGTACATTACATAATATAGCAAAAATAAAATAGTAATTGAATTCAAGGCAATGTCTAGAAATGACAGAACAGGATAGCAGATGACATTATAATCACCGATAATCTGGAAAAAAAATATATACCGTTCATATTTCAAACTTACGGAATGATCTGTTACTCACATTAACTGACAATGCTCGTGGACTTGGCGAGTAAAGTTCGTGTGTAAATTTCAGTCCATTTCGCACCACGGTACTCGATTTTCTTGTAAGTCCAGTCAGCACGATTTCATCTTTAGGTGGAAGAGCGCCCCCGCTGGCGAACAACAACAGCCGTTTGCGATACACCTGTCGTGCGTAGCTGGCAAACAGTGTCAGACCAACCACGACAAACAGAAGGAATAAAAATGTGCCCATGGCCACGCCTACCCAACCTCCAGACCCTATTCCATTTGAGCATGAACTTCCGTAATATCCCGATGCACACCTTGGGTAGGAAGAATGAAGGGGAAAAATCACAGTACACATGTCAAAATGAACACAACGGCCGGTTAAAGGAAGATGTAACCCACGACTATAACAGGAACAAATCGTCGGTATAGAACCAGAAGGGCGTTAATACAAAATACATTGACAACCAGAAGGGTGTTAATGCCATTGACTTTGAACAGTGATAACGCCCTTTTGGATCTCAACCGGTTATGCGTTAACGCCCTTCTGGTTCTATACCGACGAAATTAAGAAATTCTTTGAAATTCAAAGCATGCAATATTCTGTATTCTTACCTTTAAATTATGGTGCACTATAGCCAGGAAAAGAATGCTATGCAACAAACAGTCTTACCAAGCAATTAAAACCGCGATATTTTAGTACATTTCTTTCCCTGTGCCGAATTCTTCTTCTTCGATTTTGGGGTAACTGTCAATTCTTGACAATAACCAATCAGATCGCACGTGCGGTGGCCTTGGGCTGACCTGACGTGACCGATGCATGCCGCTCAATGCGTGTTAATCGCGCCGTATTAATTTATGCACTTTTTGAATCAATAAACTCGTCCCCCTATAGCTGTTTCGGCGATTTCACCAACACGTCAAATTAACAGAAATTTACTAATTGATAGGGCCTTGCTGAGGGTAAGTGTCACACACCTTATTTAGGCTTTCTTTATCACCATGTACAATGATTCCCACAATTCTTAACTTATTCCTGTTTACCGGCTACATCTTCCTTTAAATATTTGGTGTTTATGATACATTTACACATCTCTGTAGAGATATGGCACGAAAGTATCTGTCTGCACTTTTTGTGTCATTATACAAGAGTAATAAAACGATTAAGATATTCTTCATTATAGTTAGTTGTGTGTGTGTGTGTGTGTGTGTGTTTTGTTACATTCAATAGTTGTAACCAAACGAATGTGTACTACTCAAGGTCACAACGTAAAATGACTAAACTGATAGAGCATTATTAGTACGCGCACAGGAGTGCGTAAACACTCGTATCAAACGTATGTGTGACTTCATAGTCAAATACTTCATTATATGAAACAGACTCATTTTGAATAAAATCTTACAAACGGATAATTTTGACATTTTTAATGCAACTCTCAAATTATTTTTGATGGCAAATGGTGCGTTCACAACATTGTCTCGGCCTTACAGGGCAGTGACATGATGAGGAGAAACCAAATTGTTTCAAGAACCAAAGCAGTTGAAACATATACCAATTTATACAGTAACTAAACGTATATATTCAGGGGAGAAGGATTTGTTTTGAATTTGTTTACTTGAAGAAAAACAAGTATCCATTTACCAGTACTGAATTAACCTATGACTCTGATTTAAAAAAAAAATGAAACATTGAAAGCTACACGACAAATCTGAACGTTGCAGCAGTTTCTGGTAATTTTACAACAACTGCGAAATGTGTGACCGTGAAATTTTCGCAGCATAATCCCTTAATCAGTATACTGGATTAGTGTATAAATTGGGGGATTCTTCAAATCTTGCCATTTTACTTTAAATACCACGGTATTGTTATGATTCTCTTTATGATTTCTTACAACCTTTTACACCGTTGTAGGGAATGCAGGGTGTACGTCTAAAAAGACGTCATTTTGAATCAAGTTCATTCAGTCGAAATCTTTGCTCGACCAGTTTTGGAACTTTGAATTTTGAATTGCATTTTGGTTGCAGAAAGTGCGTTTGTAACATAGTCAGGGCTAGTCTACATTATCATAATGTATAATCATCCACATCATTTTTGTTACCTGCATGTGACGGCAAAGTTTTCGATCATGCATGTCCCGCCATTGTGACACTGCGTTCTGAGACAAGCATCTGTATCTGTGGAGATAAATAAATTCAAGATGAATAAAATAATTATGTCCCAACGTGTTTGTTTATATGCTGGCTGACTGGTACAATTCATTCCAATCATGTCATTAGCGTATTATTCGCCCATATAGCCCCATATCATTAGGGACTCTTTGATTGTTCGTTGACTATATGCCTAGTGAACGTCGATGTGCTGAAGTTAGCTCGCACACACATTTCGACGCATCTCGTTCGTCGACGTGTGCCTGGAGAGGTAAACGCCAAATCGACCAGTTCACCTCTTGTGCAGGTTAGAACTGAATCCCAGTGACTAGGGTAATAATATCCAAGCGCATAGAGACTTATCTCATTGGTATTACGCGCTATACAGGCGTGACCCAAAAAGAATGCTACACATGCGATCGTTAATTACTTCAAAGTCATTCACAAAATGCCATTGGTGATTATTTCATGAGTTAGAGCATTCTTTTCCCAACAAAATGATACCATGATCATTAATTTTGATTGAGGTGTTTGGATCTTAGGGCTATTTTTATGAGGCAATGCAATTTCCTAAATTTGCTATTTTTTAACCTCCTAGCGATTATCAGAACACCGAATATTCTCACGTTACGGTGTGCCATAGAATAAGCCGAGACGAAAGGGCTGGAATGCCCTCGCTTTGATAAGGAAGACCATGTGAGCTGCATCATCATTGCCATTGAGGTTTGTCAGGTATGGTACGCTGAGACGCGAGAATGTCTCGGTGTTCGGATGACCGCCGCTGATGAAAATTGGCAAAGTTGGGAAATGACATTGCCTCGGAAAAATGGCCGCAGGACCCAAACGAATTACTCAAAATCACCGATCATGGTATCATATTGTTGGATAAGAATGTTCTAATCGCTGAAACAAAAACTAATGACATATTGCAGATGCAGTTGAAGAAATTAGCGATCGCAGGTGTAGCATTCTTTCTGGGCCACCCTGTATAAGAATTGACTATAATTAACATTACGAGACGCTATCACATTTGTTACAATGTTGCCAAATCGTAGCGCTTATTCATTTCGATGAAATGGGCTACTATATTGGGGTGCTATGTGGCTATATTTAACACCTATGCTGGTGGTGGTGCCAAATAAAGATGAGATGCGGTGTTAAATTCCAACAATCTGGGTATTATTTAGGCTAAACATGAATCACGCGAAACACCAAGAGTATCAGAGGCATCGATTGGCGGGCTGGGGCAGCCACCCCCTGAAAATATTGGTGAGGGACAAACAATATCGTTTTAACCCCACCCCACCCGCCCCCATAATTGAAAAATTCACTGAAACGTATTGCAAGAATATGTTTTAAAAGCAGTGTAAGACACTCGAAAACACGAAACTTAAAATCCATTGGCATGATTGGGGAATATCAAAATTGCCCCAAGAATCAAATGGGTTGAAGCATTTACCAATGTATACACCAGCTGGGGTGTAATTCCTCATTGGAAGGATTTGTTTTTAAGTTGTTTACTCGAGGAGAAACAAACATTTATTTACCGGTTTTGAATTAATCTGGTGCCCTGATATAAATTGATCCCACATAGCTACACAACAAATTCGCCTGTCACAGTGAGTACTGATGGCAATTGTTTAAAAGTAGCATTTGATCATAAAATTAACACAGTTAAGTCTTGACCAGTGTAATATTACTTGAATCTGAAGTACTTTTACCCTAACGTAAGGCCTTTTTCCAATCCAGACTTTTGCCCCACCCACCTTATTCACCATATCTTGCCCCATCTGAATTCTACCCGTTTCCCAAACTAAAATCCCACATTCGTGGACGCCATTTTGAATCGGATGATGACGTCATTAAGGCTGTAGAGTCCTACCTGAAGGACCAAAATGACGCCTTCTTCCATGAAGGCATCGGAATGTTGGAGCACCGCAGGACAAAGTGCATTAAGGTGAAGGGGGACTATGTTTAAAAATAGCCAGGAACTAGGGGTATCCTGACAACCCTTCTTGCCGAGGCCGAGAACTCTTCGATCTACCCTCGTAAACAATTTTCGAGTTTTCGGCGCGCTCTTCGCGCAAAATATTGTGTTCTTACTTTTGCCTCCCACCCCACTCCGAAATGTGGATGGAGGCCGGTAAACAGTATCGCATTTAATACCACTTAATTATGTTGAAAAAATAGCATGCCGGATTTTCACCGTACACTACTCACCCACTATATGTAAAGTAGAAGCATTGACGGTAAACAAATCTGAATTCAAAAGCTGGTCTTGGACAACGCCTACAAGTTCATCAGCGGTGAGGGCGCTACTGTTGTACAGGATATTTAACGTCAAGGTAGCAATGATGCTTCCATTTCTCGCGTCACTGACCGAGCAGTTAGCACATAAAATGTTCGGGTTACCTGCTATTGTCCTGCTGACCTGTAGAAATGACAGTTTAATAAATTCATACTATACAGCTTATAACATTACAAGGTATCCTCTACTGCCATTGGTCAAAAGTTGATCAAGAGATAAGCTTAATTTTGCCCATGAGATCACTCGAGAAGAAAAGTTCGCTGCACCTAGTGGTATTAGTACTTTTGTGTTCGCACTTTTGTGTTCGCTGATCTCTTATGTCCACACAATCCTAATGCGTTATCAATAATTTTGAGTAGGCGCGAAATTAAAGTGTGTTACACTCGGACTATCAATTGCCTAACAGTCGCTCGGCGAAGACGGCGGCGCAGCTACGTCTGTTAAGTTGACTCGTACTCTGCGTATGCACACCGTAGCATGCACGTACAGTAGTCGCGTCACGCCGTAGCCCAATCAACATGGCTGCAAGCTGAAATTGTTAATTTTCTGCAAGACAGTGAAAGCAAGAATACAAAGCGACAGCTAAAGTTCAGCCTTGGGATATTCCAAGATTATTGTGAAGCAGCATACGTCAATTTTGGCCAGCTTTATTGGACATCGACCTGAAAACGTTGGATCATCTCTTGGGGAAATCTTACGCCGGTGTAAAATCGCGAAGTGATGAGTCATACTAACAGGAAAAGAAGAAAAACAGAAGAGAAGGAGGGAAGAAGAAGAAGAAGAAGAAGGACGACGACAAATAGAAGTAAAAGAGGAGGAGTCACACCAGTGGTACATGTAATAACATTCACTATGATAGCAGTAATAATGACTTGTTGCATTTTTGTTAACTTTTTTGTTAACTTACTAAAGAACACAGCCGTCCCGTGTCATTTAAGGTTGCACTATCATTTCCGATAGCAATGAACGTTATATCCCCGTCTTGATTTGCAACTTCATACATTCGATTTGGATCTGTAGCAGACACTGTACACAAATGAAAAGCATTAGGGTTTATGGTCATGTATTCGAGAATGAATTATGAGTTATTTGTAATTTATGCCGTCCGGTACAAGTTCGTTCAAAATTGTACTCAAAGGGAACGGTCAAAATCAATAGATCGATGCACGTGTGTCCAAACGACAAAGTGGTTACAATGTTAATCAATATTCTGGGCGAATTTCGACCGAAAGTGTGGTCATGCTACATCGCTGAAAATATTGCGTGTACTGTACACGATATGATTATTGGGCGTGCGTTATACATGTATTATGTAACAAAATATTCTTATCATGGCAGTATGCAGCCCATCTTTTAAAACGACAGTTTTATAAGATATTTTATTAATAAATTAATAAAGTATATTTCATACAATCTATGAGCGTATTATAAAGTCCATTCTACTCATGCAATTATCATAAATTATTCCTACTTATCTGTATACATGTATAGCTTCATCGAACATTCTTCGAAGCATTAGCGTAGCCAAAGGGGGGCAGAGGGGGCAATTGCCCCCCCCCCCCCCCCAATAATGCATTTTCCGAATTTTGTCGGTACATTTGAAATTTTGTCGGTACATTTAGACCTTCAGCCAAGAAATCACACTTTTTGTATGTAAAATCGCAAAATTTTCAAACTCGCTCGCTCCGCTCGCTCGCAAAACGACTTAGATTTTGTTGATAGTGCTTTGCCGGTAATTTGTCAATCATACTCCCTGATCATACTATCATAACGTCATGTCGTCAGTAAGAGAACCACGTCATCTTGTACCAACAAAATATTCCAATAACCGACAAAAATGCTGCTTGAAATGAAATTTTTTTCTGATGTCAAAATGCGAAAATTTTCAAACTCGCTCGCTCCGCTCGCTCGCATAATAACTTCTACGTCATAAACGTTAATTTTTACCGATAAATTGTCAGTCATAACGTAATACCAGAAATAAAAGAAGAGAAAATTTATTGAATACTAACATATAAGGGAAAACCAGTGGGACTGTAATCAAACCGGCATTAAAAAAGGGTTCCTGAAAAGGAATGCTTGCCGAACATATTACCTTTGTATAGATTTCAAAAGGAGAGGAATTTCAAACCTGAATTATCAAATAGAAAGGGTCTATTAATATTGGCTTATTTTCACTTGTCCGTTGTAAGATGGAATTCACATTTTCTCAATACTTCATATTCATGAGGTTACAAAATGTATATCCCATTTTCCCCTGATACACGTAAAAGAGCGTTCCTGTCAGATGAAAAGTACGCCATGAGGCGCTCGCTCGCTTCGCTCGCTCGCACATATACATAATGTTGTTGCCAAGGCAATCATAATGCCAGTAATGCATGACAAAAGTTACAGTAGCCAAAAACAAATGAATGGAGAACTCTACAGAGCTTGGCAGGTTAAGTTATATATAAAGGAGCAAATCGTCTGTATTCTGAAGCGCTCGCTCGCATTCTTGTACACAACACACACACATACACACATACACACACACACACACACACACACACACACACGCACGCACACACACACACATGTATATATATGTACACACAAACACAATCACACACACGCAAACACACACACACACACACACACGCGCGCGCGCGACGTCGGTACATTTGGGTGTCTTGACCCCCCCCCCCCCCCAATACCAAAAAGCTGGCTACACTACTGCTTCGAAGTGCTGTGGTGATGACTATCTAGCAATCAGGAGATCGTGGACTCGTGGGTTCGAAATTCGAATCTCCACCCGAGTCTACCTATAATTGTTTTTGTTTTGTTTTGTTTTGTTTTTTGGTAAAGTGGTTCAAAATTCATATATTTTGGTGCTTATCTCTCGTCGTGAAAGGTAAATAAAAACACATTCTCAGTTACATTTTGTTTGACAAACTTGTTGAGTGCAAAGCCTCGTAATCAATATCTCCCTTTCCAACGTTATTTCTTTCTTGTTAACAAAATGTATATATTTTCAACTTCAACATTTCAACTTTTTACAATTCACATTAATATGATAACCCATGAGTTCAAAGGACTCTCAGACTGAATGGATGAGAATTTCTGACGTCGGAAGAAATGTATTATCAAAAAAAAATTCACAGATGAAGATTATAGAGATTTTCATTGGTTAGATTATAAAGACAAACACTGTCATGTCTTTGATTTATATGGATTTGAAAAAAAAATGTCTTAAAAACTTACCTTGGCAGTCCGAAACAGTACTTGGTACAGTCGGTTGAGGCGATGTTGAAACTGTAGACGATGGCTGTACTGAGACTGATGACGACGTTGACATTACCGATGACGACGACGCGTCGGAGCTGGACGTCATAGAACCCATCGATGAATCCGATGCAACTATTACTTCAGATGTCAACATTGCAGATGATGTTGGTAAAGACGTCGTGGAGATTTGTGAAAGTGTCGACGATGTGAAAAATGAAGATGACTGGATTTCTGACGAAGGCGAGATTGATGCCGATGTCGTTATTGGCACCGATGTTGCGGGTATTTGAGAGGATGATGAAAAAGAAACCGAAGATGATTGCATTGCCGGGGAAGCAGACATTGCTCCTGAAGTCGACGTCGTGGCTACTGGCGTATTTGCATTTGAAACTAAAGAACTTGTGGATAAGTCGAGCCCTGATGTTGAGGTTATCGGCGACAAAGATGATGATGGAGGAGAGATTGAAGAGCTCGATATCATATATGTTGATATTTCTTGAGATGATACTAGAGAGCTTGTCGATAAAACTGGCGTCGTTGTTATGTCTGGAGTCGACATAGATGAGAAAGATGTCACTGCCGTCGAAAGAGGTAGTGAAGATGTTTGTGGTGTTGACATAGACGATGAAGATGTTGATGTTGACATAGGTGATGAAAATGTTACTGGTGACGACATCGATAATGAAGATGTTACTGGTGACGACATCGGTAATGAAGATGTTACTGGTGTCGACATCGATAATGAAGATGTTACTGGTGACGACATCGGTAATGAAGATGTTACTGGTGACGACATCGATAATGAAGATGTTACTGGTGACGACATCGGTAATGAAGATGTTACTGGTGTCGACATCGATAATGAAGATGTTACTGGTGACGACATCGGTAATGAAGATGTTACTGGTGACGACATCGGTAATGAAGATGTTACTGGTATCGACATCGATAATGAAGATGTTACTGGTGACGACATCGATAATGAAGATGTTACTGGTGACGACATCGATAATGAAGATGTTACTGGTGTCGACATCGATAATGAAGATGTTACTGGTGACGACATCGGTAATGAAGATGTTACTGGTGTCGACATCGATGATGAAAATATTACTGGTGACGACATCGATGATGAAGATGTTACTGGTGACGACATCGATAATGAAGATGTTATTGGTGACGACATCGATAATGAAGATGTTATTGGTGACGACATCGATAATGAAGATGTTACTGGTGACGACATCGATAATGAAGATGTTACTGGTGATGACATCGATGAAATTGTCGGCGGAACAGGGGAGAACGTTGACATTGATGACGACTCTTGAGGACATGGAGGAAAAGGAACATCAAAAACTGGAGGTTCAGTTGAAGCATTGCAGGTCATGTTTGATTCGAGTGAGCTTCGATAACAGGCCCCACTATTAAAATCTTCACAGGTGACGTAATAGTAGAATACCGCAACCACCAGTATCTGAAGTACTGAGATGGGTAAATTCATCTACACAAAAGAAACAAATTCATAGAAAACTAATTGTACGTTTCTGTTTGTCACCGACCACATTTTTTTTTTGTTATTCGTCTCTCGATTAAAGGCAGAGGATCTCTTTTGCATGCCTAAAAATTAACATTGTGTAAATACAATGTCATTTAGAAGAAAATGCCATCTGGGAACCTTTAGCAAAATATAGGAGCTAGAAACTCAGTTTTAGTGGAATTATAGTGACCGTTAGACTCAGATTTGAATTTTTTCTCGAGAGAAAAAAAATCCTACCATAGAACGTACACTAAACGGCTATTGTTTTTCTTTCGCATTTTTCAAATTGTAGGCAATCACTGTCCCCCAGATTTCACAGCCTGCATGTCCTTCATCAATAGCTTAAGGGCATGGATTATCTTTTCCTGGTCTGCGGGGGTGTTTGCAAATGAGATCCACTGCCTTTAAACGAACTTATGGCGAATTATGACTCATATGACATTTTGGTACGAGTATATGTGCATTTATTCATTCATGCAGGGTACCTGTAATTGGAAATATGAATACAGTTCTAAAGGTGATTACATATTGCATTCCTCATCGAAGAATTCAGGGAATTTTACTTATACAAAATGGTATTGGTAAGCACTTAACAGCCATATCTCCAAAACATCTAAAATGACAATGCTACTTTTATTATCTTTGTTTTTAAAGTAGTTTTACCCTGCCCATATTGACAGATTGTATGTACCTTCATTATCTTTCCATTTTCTGACAATATTGAAAGGTTATGTTTTGGCTGTAATGCAACGTAATGTGACATGTGTTACGTGGACACAATGTGCCTATTTGATAGTGATTTACGTTCAAAAGCTTAAGTATTATTTAACCGTATGATATATTGATTATCTTCCTTATATAATTGTGTAAAAACAAAAAACATTATTTCCTTCGTTTAGGATTCTAGTTGGTAATCACTGCATGTTACGCAGTTACTTGGACACTAATTTGGAAAATTGTTAATTTGTTAATTTTGAGATGATTTACTGTTCAAATTCTTCAACGAAAACTGCACATTCTGTGCCTAAAATGGGGCATTTGGCCTCTCTCCAACCCTAGCACCCTTGGGTTGGCAAAAGTGGTCTCTCCCCATCGGTTTCCCCAATATCATTGTCTTATTTTTTTATTGTACTCTTCAAGCGACCAAAAAGGTGTCTTTCCTGAGGAGTTGTGTGATGTTTTGTTTTTTGTCTCCGTTTCTTTAAAGAGAAGGGAGTATTTTCTATAATATAATATAACATAATATAATGTATATAATATAACATAATATATAATATAATATATAATATTTCTATAATATAGCATGGCGTGGTACATTTTAATGTGTGGTTATGACTAAATTATTATACTATTATATAGTACGAGTATATTTGCATCCACTGTCGTGAAAATGGGGTCCTTGGTAGTAGTCACTACCTAAAAAATCAAACATGGTATAAGGCTCAAAGTGATTATCACAGCCGTGGCTGACACAGGGAGACGCAGGGGGCCCAGCCCTCTTACCCCCCCCCCCTCCCACACACACACACACACACACACACACAACACACAACACACACCACACACACACACACACACCACAACACACGCGCGCTCTACCCCTCCATGCCAAAATACCCAGCAAGTATGCACCAAGTCCCACCATTTGATCATAAAATTGCAAAAGCTCCACACCATGGGAGGGAGACACCCCACTCCCCCCCCCATCGCTTCGCTCCTTCGCATCGTGGGGTCATTCATACCCCCCCCCCCCGAAAATCCTGTGTCCGACTGTCCGCCACTGTTGTCACACTTTCACGAGATAACACATTTTACTATACTTTGTTTGTCTGAATTGAGATCTATTGCAAACACACACACATAAGAACAAAACAAAACAAACGCTACAGTGGACATTAGGTATGATCTTTCCCCGAGGATCTTTCAACCAGAGAAGATAGGAATTCTGTCCAGTTTCTGCACTCACTCGCGGAATAAGCATAGATAAGTATACACTTTAAACACGCATGTTCCAAAGTATCCATTAAAGGTTAGTGACATGATTGGGGACACTTGAAAATGCCTCAAGAACCAAATGAGTTGAAATATATACCAACTATACACTAGCAGGAGTGGATCTCCCATCTGGGAGGATTTGTCAGTAATTTGTTTACTTAAGGAGTATCAAGCATAAACATAGGAGTATCTTAATTTTATCCGGGGACGATAAAAATAAGCCCCATAGAGAGCCGCACAGCAGGTTTCCGTGCTACCAGTGATATTGACATTGTTTATTTTAGAAAGAGTCAACGTTTGACCACAAGATTTTCACAGGAGAATCCTTGCATAGTTTACTTGATTCTAGAGTAGTTTCAGCCCAAGTGGAGGACTACCCTCAATCATGTCATTTACCTTTAATATAAAAATGTAGATAAATTAAATATGTAGGCCTAATCAAGAGAATAACCATCCTTGTTATTACCTCTGCCCCGTTAAAGTGTTTGTTCATTGCTTCCTATGGATAAGTTTAACTTAGACTGATTGTCTTCATCTTCCTAACATAATAACAAATCAGATTTGTAGTAGCGCCTGAATAAGATCGCAAAGCAAGTTTTACAACCTAAAAAAAAACAAAATTTT
Source organism: Eucidaris tribuloides (assembly GCA_001188425.1). Taxonomy (NCBI): domain Eukaryota; kingdom Metazoa; phylum Echinodermata; class Echinoidea; order Cidaroida; family Cidaridae; genus Eucidaris; species Eucidaris tribuloides. Next base: position 88,068 of record JZLH01S0173443.1, on the reverse strand, counting down.
CCAAAACTGTTCGTTCACGGAGTACTCAGATTTTTTGTTTACTTCCCCTCACAAAATGTTGCCTCAAGTTACACCACAGCGTAAAACAGCAACTTCTCAGGCAGAAATGTTATTCGGTGGGAAAATATCTACATGTACAGTGGCCAGTGCCTCTTTTGACAGTAAAGTGTCTTTTTTGTGCCCCCCCCCCCCCTTGAAAATACGTTTCACCGCCCTTGTCAGTAACCTGTCAGTAATATTTGCGGCAAAAGTTTACATTGAATGCAGAATTATGAAAAATAGAATTACCATACAATGGGCGTACGTACATGTATTACACCGTTTGGAGATCATGTTATACCCCTATAACTGTACCCCTATAACTGTGTACGGTACTGAAAGAATTTTATCGCGATAATTATGACCATATTCTAGAAGTTGTGAATATCCCAGCCCAATTTCTAGAAGTCTATTCGAAGAAAAACTTCAACAAGATGTGTATTTGTCCCAGTATTTGTGAATGCTGTCAATCCCGAAGTCGTAAATTGTGAACACTCTAAAATCACAGCACTGCAACTCAATCACTAAAACTTACAGTCATTATTACAGGAGAGCCTCAACGTGGAAGAGAAGAATTCAAGCGGGTCTATGGCATCCACTTTTCTTAGAAAATTCAGTTCAAATCGTCCGGAAAATCCACTGGAAAATAGCGAAGTAGGCCTACTTCCTCTTACGCCCTTCCAAACCGAGTTTTTGGACCAGCTTGTTCCTGGTCCTGCGAGTTACAGTTCCAATCGCCTTGTGTTGTATAAATGAATGGACGCGGACAAAATCTTCACCCACGTTCACCTACCGCCGCGTTCGCTTTGTTGATATTAATATGGTTTACGTGAAATTGAAATGGGAATATTCAGATACACGGAATTCTCTATAAATGCCCATTTACACAGCCCACTGAATACTTTTGTGAAAACAAAATAATAGTGACGTCCACGTCGGTATAAGATGAACGCCTAACTGACCAGTTACAATGGCTCTTGGTACGGTATTGCCAAAATGGGAAACCCCCACACTGTCCCTTCGGTATAGCATTACGTGGAAAACTATTGTTTACATATTTGTATGAAAGGATTGTGTACCTCTTAAGGTCAAGAATATTCTTTCCCGGGGGGGGGGGGGGCACTGTCATTACAAAGTGTACACCATGCGCGTGTATAAACTTCCAAAATGGACCCTAAACAAGTAATTATTTGTCGATCTCAGAATACCCTAAACATGTATTCAATTCTGAAAAGATACCATTTTAAAGTAAACGTGTTAAAAGTATACCCTTTTGTCCTGATTTTCGCGAATTTTATACCCTTTTCACTGTACGCGCGTACATCGCCCGACCGTGAAAAACACCCTTTTTTACGCGTTTTTTTTTTTACACGCGCATGGTGTACACCGTGTAAAGACTGTGGACCCCTGGGTCTCCTTTCCATTTTGTATCAGTTTGAAAGCTATCATTTTCCTTTCCAAAAGTTTCATGTAACATGATGGTTAGCAAATAACAAACGATCCGCCAGTTATTTTGCAACACATACAATTTTTCTATCGTTCAGCTTAATACTCCAACACAAATTATTTCGGAGATTATCCGAAAAAAAAAATATTCGCTGCATGAGGTTTTTATTGTTGTTGTTCTGGTTTTCTGGTCAGCTCAAAGTGCGTGTACACGCTTTTACAGCGTCCCCATCCCCTTGGAAAATCTTTGGATAGTTCCTACATCGATGAGCTTTTAACATTTTTGCGAGCATGGTACTCGCTGGGTTCGCGGTTCATGTACGAACACTGGGTGATATGTTGTTTGCCGATAAGTTCTTTCTGACAGACCACATAACAGTCACCAAATTGATAGCACAATAGCCAGTCATGACCTCGTCTCGGTCTAATCATACCAATTGAGCAAGCACGCTATTATCCAAAACTGAATTGCATGACTGAAAATTACACACACTTGAAAATATAAATGGCGTGCCTGTTTGTGAGTTGCAGTGGATTATTGTACATGGAAGCTGGCGATCTCATTGTCATGGCCATGAATGTACAGAAGTCGTATTACTAGCCCCTATAGAACTCAGCACCTTTGGTGCATTTTCGATGATTTATTGACTATAGTTTAGGTGAGATTTTCCTCAATGAAAAATATAGATCGTTCTATTAAAGGTGAATGTAGATGTTTGGGTTTCATATCCCTTTAATTTCTTAAGAGTGATGATTTTAGCAAAATTGTCATTTCCACAAAACTGTCACAACAGCTCCAAAACTATCAATCTCTGCCTAATACCCCTTTCACGCTGGCGAGATTTTCCCCGGGTGCACCCGGGTACACCCGGGGAATCTCTCAGCATGAAAGGGCACTCGGTTGAACTCCCGGGGAACCTCCGATTAAATTTTCGAAAAATTTTACCCTAGAACCGTCCAGGGTAAACACGGATGAACCCCGGGTGTTCCCCGGGTGTTCACCGGGGAAAGTCTAGCGTGAAAGGGCGTCTCGTTGAATCACCGGGTGAAATGCAGATTAAAGGA
>JZLH01S0173443.1:72395-85493 GCA_001188425.1 Eucidaris tribuloides | reverse complement strand
AATTTCCTATGAATATCAACTTTAAAGATCAAAGTTCATGCGTAGGTCGGCCGTGCGCTGTACAGCTGCGTACGCGTACGTGCACACAACACGTGAAGTTCACAACAGCGCGTACGAAATTCAACGGGATGGCATACTCCAGTGTGAAAGGAATCTTCCCCGGTGATTTCAACTGTGAATTCACCGGTGGTTCCCCAGTGGTTCCCCGGGGGAAGCAGCATGAAAGGGGTATTAGATTCAAACCCGGACTTCAGTCACTTCACCATGTTCACACAACTACAATCAAAAGCCCAAGGTACTGAATATGTTCCGAAGTACTCGACGCGTAAGTGTATAACCTCGAATTGGGTGTGTTTTTTTCATGACGTAATAAACATTGTCAACATTCTTAACCTTTTGAATTGAAATCTTTCATGCGGAATCGTCTACACCCACCTGATAAAGCAGCATAGTGGTGGCAAAAATGAACTGTACTGGGAAGCTAATTGTATTCATGTGCGTGACGTATGTATAGTTTGAAGGAGCAACAGTGCGTGTGAAATGGTACAATGTTTCCATTACATGGCATTCGAATCGATAGTTCAAATATGTATGTACTTGGAAAGGGGAAACGATGCGCATAACTCTGTACAATGTTCCCATTATATGGTATTCAAAATTTGTTTTCCCACCTAAATAATGATTTATAATCCTTCAGCTTTATTATCGATAATGTACGGACGTTTTTAAGGTATTGACTAACATTTACCACAGTTAAAAATCTGAGCTACATGATTCCCCATGCTACCATTGTCTATGATAAGGTCTAAAAATGACGCCCTGAAATCATTGTATTTCAAAATGATGATTTAGTGCTTTAAAAAAACTGAAAATCGTAAGTTGATCGGATTCACCTGCCCATTTTCTCCCATAGACTTACTGTGTGTACACCCAGGCTATTTAAACTCGCCCCGAGTTTTAATTGTTTATTCATGCATAACCTGCCATTAGCAGTGTAACTTTCCAACTTTTTTTTATTCTAGGGTGTTTATTTGTCCATATGAACACTACTATGTAGTTCAGATATCAAAATTTGACAATTTTTTAAATTGAAGCTCCACAATGTTAGCCTATCACTTTAAGTGATTTACTGTGTACAATTTTCATTCGAGACGACACAATAGACCTATAGAAAGCAAATGACAAAAGTGTCATTTCTTATGAAAAGTCAATATGTGTCTGATATTAACATTGACGTCAATGCAACTGCACTGCATTCTGACATAAATATCTCTCAATCTGTCAATAGAAGGATTATATCTCCTCTAAATTTGACCTGAAGGTTATGTTTAGGATGTTTCACCAGTAACTCCAATTTGAGCGATACGTCACTTTTTTTTTCCTTAATGCCAAAGCAGGGCAGTATTGTTGAGATAGTCAATGTTAATCAGCAACATTCAACCATTTCCAAACTCGTCATCAAGTTAAACGCAGCGTGGTAGCATAGGTGGGCGTTCCCACTATCATTTTCAAATTTTCACATACAACATGTACAATGGAATATTCTTGGAGTGGTTCCAAGATAGAGGTGCTGTTGTTGTTATGTACATAGGTCCGGCAGATTATTTTTGACATTTATTTACTCATATTTCACTGTGGTATAACAAAAACATACCCTACTTTTGCTCTTACAACCTCTACTTTAGCTCGTATTTATAACACACATACCCTACTTTCGCTCATACAACCTCAACTTTAGCTCGAATTTATGTCAGTCTGTTATAAGGCTCAGGGGCGTAGGCTGGTTTGGGCACGGGGAGGTGTACATTTTGGTGAAGCGGAACTAAATTGACATGGGGAGGTGCATATCTTGGGGAGGTGGAACTAAAAGTCCTTGCAGTAAATCAGGCGTTGAAAGATCCTGAAAAAGTGCGTGGCAAATTCATTATTTCTTGCAGTCGGGCCGAACTCTGATTGGTCTGGGCGTGTGACTCGTCAGGTATAGTTAGGTTTTCGTTTTGGGGTCTCTGCTACAATTCTTGAGTTACGCTTTCGATTTCTTGTGTGTATCTCTCCCTGTGGTGTTTTGTCTTTTTTTTTGCGTAGCTCGTTTGTGTGATTTTATTTTATTTCTCCTTAACCTCCCTGTAGACCTGGGTGTATCCGCGTGCATCCTGTGACCAGATGCACCCCCCCCAGCCTTACGCCCTTGGCTGCGATCACTATAGAAGATATTACGGTATCCTCGGTATCGTTAAACACTATTGCATTGTAAGGGCGTAGGCTGGGGTGACTGGATGTGCGTACGTGCAACCCCCCCCCCCGTCCCCGGCAAGAGGCCATATAGAAGTTCCCCCTTAGTAGCAAAAAAGAAATTTTGCAACACCTTTTTTTGCTTCAATCGCCTGATTTTTCTCGAACTTTTTAGTTCCCTCCCTAAGGTATGATGCACTCCTGTTCCACCTCCCCAAAAATTGCACCTCCCCTATGCCTTCAAAACCCAGCTACGGCCTTGCATGGAGCGTCACTATGGATTGATGATAGCATGCCTTTACCGCCCCTTACTCGGTCCTGGGCGCTCATCCGTCTGGGTAGTCTGTACGGCTACAGATTGTATCCTTTGGCATGATATAATAAATCCATCAGTCGTCTTTGAGCCAAATTATTTCCAGTACATCTTTCCTAAAACAAGTTTTTTTTTCTGTGTGGCAAAATGAACCCCTCTAACAACGTTCTTCCGTGCGTTGCTTTCATTTACACATTTTGGCTCCATAAACAAAGTTAATTCGCAGATATGACCCTTTCACCAATTAAGTTTTCTGTCTTACTTGCTAATAACAATAAGCTTTAAGTGATAGGTAACATTGTTGTGAGCTATCAACTTTAAAAAATTGTCAATACATTTATATCTGAGCTACATATAAGGTAGTTGTTCAAAGGACAATAAAACCTAGACATACAAAAGGTTTGGGAAAGTCACACTGCCAATGGCAAGTTATACATGAAACTAAATAATACAAACTCGAGCGCGAGTTTTATTAACCTAGGTGTACACACAGTAAGTCTATGGGAGGAAATGGGCAAGTGAATCTGGTCAACTTACGATTTTCACTTTTTTAAAGCACTAAATAATCATTTTAAAATACAATTTTTTCAGGGCTTCATTTTTAGACCTCATTAAAGATTCTGGTAGCATGGGGAATCATGCGCTCAGATTTTTTAAACTGTGGTAAATGTTAGCCAATACCTTTCATCCGTTATCCTGCAGTTGTTTCCCATGGCTGTACACATCGCTTTCGTAAGCGGGGATAACACTTTTCAGAAACGAGGAGGAAAAAGATTGGGAAAATACCCTAAATACGTTTGACCAGTCATTAAAAAAATGCTTGGGGAAAAAAAACATACCCTAAATACGTTTGACCAGTCTTTCAAAACCACCCGCTCTTTCTAAAAATATTTGGTTCAAGTGATTAAAAAAAGACATCGTTTGACTACTATGTTTCAATTGTTTCCAAGGTTTTGTCGCTCCGATATCTGATTGCGTGATATCTTTGATAAATTGTGAGTAATAAGAATATAAGATCTCTCTCTCTCTCTCTCCTTTAATTAAGAATTTTTCTTGACTCAAATGTAATCATGAGGTTCCACATATTCTACATTCTTTACGCAACATACAGCACAACAAACACAGACTACGCATAAATCATGCACCAAAGCATCATAACATGATCAGTAAATACAAATGCAACTCATTTCAACATTACCGACCTCAAAGATCACAAATACATTATACCAACAGCAATCACCCCAAAAAAGTATCAAAAACTGTCCATCTTCCCATACAGATCAGGACAAAATGGCATCTCTTTGTTGATAGCACAGCATTACTTATTATTGGACAGGTAAATTATTTCTATATTTTATTTATTCATTAATTTACAATTTCTACTCTTCTTAGATTTGATACACCTGTCTCATACTGCATTGTTATTGTTTGTAAACAAACAAAAGAAAACATTTTTTTTTAGCATTTGATCTAACACAAAGACACATGGTAAATTAGGAAACAAATAAAAAAATACAATGACAGTGCAAATTGTAAAATTTATCACATCTTTTAAAAGACTGACGTCATGATGTTTTAACGGTTAAATTGTTAAGTTGTCTTAGGAAAGTGGGTTCTAAAATAAGCTTAGTTCCCCGGTTGAAGTATATGTCTTCAGATCCTCAGAAGTACGGGTAGTATGAAGTATGAGTCCTTGGTTTTCCAACAGAATCTTATACGATATACGTATGTGTCCTCGATTACTGAATGGAATATAAAAAAATAAAAATGTTTGTGTGTGCTCATTTCCTCGAGAGAAGCTATCATGCTGTAAGTCTCTAAAATAAAATCTTATATGGCGTGTGTCTGCGGTTCCTCAGTAGGTTATAAATTTATAATATATGCATGATATGTGTCCTCGGTTCCCCAATAACATGTAATATACCGTCAGTTCATCTTACTTAGACTTAGACTTAGAGACTCCCGCGTCGTCCGACGCATGAGGCGGTCAGCTTCTTCCAGCTTCCTCTGTCTTGGGTTAGATTGTGGATATCCTTCCATCTCACAAGGTTCCCTTTCAGATCACGTCTAATGGTGGGTTGCCAGCTCATCCTCGGTCTCCCTCTACGCCTTCTCCCTTGGGGTCCACCATAGAGCCTGATTGGCAGGGCGGGTAGATGGAAGCCTTGCAGCATGTCCTAACCATTTCAGACGTCGTTTGCATATAACATCGGATACAAGAGGCTGTATAGTTCTTTCTCTTACGTCTTTATTGATGACGAAGTCATCCCATTTTATGTGTAGTATTTTTCGAAGACACTTCGAGTCGAAGGCGTCGAGTTTGCGTTCTTGAGATATCTTCAGACCCCATGTCTCAGATCCGTACAGAAGAGTAGAAAGTACGTTGGTGTTATAAAATCTGAGCTTAGTCTTTAGGGAAAATGTCCTGCTTGACCAAATTTTACTTAGTTGATTAAATGCTGCCGACGCCTTCCCGATTCTGCAATGAATTTCGTGAGCAATGTCACATTGGTTGTTTATTGAACTGCCCAGGTAGGTGAAGTCTTCAACAACATCTACTTTCTGTTGACCAATAGATACATGTTGAAGAGGGTGATGGGCTCCTAATATTATAATAGCCTAATATTATTGGGTACATGTATGCGTTCTTAGTTTCTGAATGAACTTATTCAAAAACTAAATTAACTAGTTTGTGTGTTCTTGTTTGCCGAATATAATCTTATATGGCATGTGTCTCGATTCCCCAGCATGATTAACATAATTACTATTTTATTAATATAGTATGTGTCCTCGGTTCCCAAATAGAATCTAATATCGCATGTGTCTTCGGTTCCCCAATATGATTAATAAAGTATGTGTCCTCGGTTCCTAAATAAAATAAAACATTGTATATGTCCTCGGTTCCCAAATGGAATCTTTTATTGTATGTGCCCTCGGTTCCAAATAGAATCTAATATTGTATGTGTCCTCGGTTCCAAATAGAATCTAATATTGTATGTGTCCTCGGTTCCCAAATAGAATATAGTATTGTATGTGTCCTCGGTTCCCAAATAGAATATAGTATTGTGTGTGTCCTCGGTTCCCAAATAGAATATAGTATTGTATGCGTCCTCGGTTCCCAAATAGATAGTGTATCTGCCCTCGGTTCCCAAATAGATTATAATATTGTATGTGTCCTCGGTTCATTAGTGGCATCTTTTATTGTATGTGTCCTCGGTTCCAAATAGAATCTAATATTGTATGTGTCCTCGGTTCCAATAAAATCTAATATTGTATGTGTCCTCGGTTCCCCAGTATGATTTATAAAGTTTGCGTCCTCGGTTCCCGAAAGGAATCTAATATTGTATGTGTCCGCGGTTCCCAAATAGAATATAGTATTGTATGTGTCCTCGGCTCCCAAATAGAATAGAGAACTGCATGTGTCCTCGGTTCCCAAATAGAATATAGTATTGTATGCGACCTCGTTTCCCAAATAGAATCTAATAGTGTATGTGCCCTCAGTTCCCAAATAGATTTTGATATTGTATGTGTCCTCGGTTCTTAAATATAATCTAATATCGTATGTGTCTTCGGTTCCCAAATGGAACCTAATATTGTATGTGTCCTCGGTTCTTAAATAGAATCTAATATTGTATATGTCCTCGGTTCCCAAATGGAACCTTTTATTGTATGTGTCCTCGGTTCCAAATAGAATATAGTATTGTATGCGTCCTCAGTTCCCAGTATGAATCTAATAGTGTATCTGCCCTCGGTTCCCAAATAGATTATAATATTGTATGTGTCCTCGGTTCACTAGTGGCATCTTTTATTGTATGTGTCCTCGGTTCCAAATAGAATTTAATATTGTATGTGTCCTCGGTTCCAAATAGAATTTAATATTGTATGTGTCCTCGGTTCCAAATAAAATCTAATATTGTATGTGTCCTCGGTTCCCCAGTATGATTAATAAAGTTTGCGTACTCGGTTCCCGAAAGGAATCTAATATTGTATGTGTCCGCGGTTCCCAAATAGAATATAGTATTGTATGTGTCCTCGGTTCCCAAATAGAATAGAGTATTGTATGTGTCCTCGGTTCCCAAATAGAATATAGTATTGTATGCGTCCTCGTTTCCCAAATAGAATCTAATAGTGTATGTGCCCTCAGTTCCCAAATAGATTTTGATATTGTATGTGTCCTCGGTTCCCAAATAGAATCTAATATCGCATGTGTCTTCGGTTTCCCAATATGATTAATAAAGTATGTGTCCTCGGTTCCAAATAGAATCTAATATTGTATGTGTCCTTGGTTCCCAAATAGCATATAGTATTGTATGTGTCCTCGGTTCCCAAATAGAATATAGTATTGTATGCGTCCTCGGTTCCCAAATTGAATCTAATAGTGTATGTGCCCTCGGTTCCCAAATAGATTATAATATCGTATACATCCTCGGTTCACGAATAGGATCTGATATTTTATGTGTCCTCGGTGCCGCAGTAGAAGGTATGTGTCCTCGGTTCCTCAATGAAATCCAATGTGTCCTCGTTTTCCCTAATCAATGTCCTCGGTTCCCCCAATAGAATCTAATATGACGTGCGTCCTCGGTCTAAATGTAAGTATGGGAAGTCCTCGGTTTTTTCAAAATTCAAAATTTAAGCATCAACGACCATATGCAACACTTAGAAGATCATTTCTTCACCCAAAATATATCTAATTTGCCGTATACCCCTCTAGAAAAAAAAGTCCTCGTTTTATGGGGTTCATTTCATTTCATTTCATTTCATGTTTATTATTTCCAAACTTGAAAACAGAAGTCAATACAATTAAATGACATGGTTAAGCGATACAAATTTCAAAGTGAAGACAAGTTAAAATATATACTAATCATAATGCACATAAATGTATTTGTATAAATATCAATATGTAATTGCTTTTTCGTCATATTTATTTTTTTTATTAAATCAACAATGTAAATATGAATATAACATCATTATAAACGAAAACAAATCGATAACAGAAACAAAGCTTAACCTCGTGTCAAAATTTGAAAGAAATTGGAAATACAGGACCCTTCAGGAAGCACAGACGTGTTTGTTTAATTGAAGGGCCCTGTTAAATGATACAAACACACACATAGATACGGTATATAGTCCTCGATAAAGATACAGTCCTCGATTTCCACCAGAAACGCGTGTGTGTGTGTAAAGTTATTTGGAACCGAGGACACATACAATATTAGATTCTATTTGGAACCGAGGACACATACAATAAAAGATGCCACTAGTGAACCGAGGACACATACAATATTATAATCTATTTGGGAACCGAGGGCAGGTACACTATTAGATTCTATTTGGGAACCGAGGACGCATACGATACTATCGATACTATATTCTATTTGGGAACCGAGGACACACACAGTACTATATTCTATGTGGGAACCGAGGACACATACAATACTATATTCTATTTGGGAACCGAGGACACATACAATATTAGATTTTATTTGGAACCGAGGACGCATACAATAGTAGATTCTATTTGGAACCGAGGGCACATACAATAAAAGATTCCATTTGGGAACCGAGGACATATACAATGTTTTATTTTATTTAGGAACCGAGGACACATACTTTATGTGTGTGTGTGTGTGTGTGTGTGTGTGTGTGTGTGTGTGTGTGTGTGTGTGTGTGTGTGTGTGTGTGTGTGTGTGTGTGTGTGTGTGTGTGTGTGTGTGTGTGTGTGTGTGTGTGTGTGTGTGTGTGTATGTGTGTGAAGAAGATACCCCTTGCCTTTTCGGGTTCATATCACAGGTACATCATTTTGACGAGCTCCTTTAATTAAGTAGAATGATCATTTCATGGATTTCACAAAATGAAGAAAGTAGGCTACCAAGTAGACTGACAACTAACAGAAAGTAGAAGCGAAGGTATATCAAGAGTGACGATTTGTGTCAGTTTTACAAAGTAATAATAAACCTGAAATAGTGGTCATAGGAACAGTACAATTCAAAAAAATAAATTTATACACCAGCAAAATATCATCTATCGCCTGTTAGCAGTCAGACTGTGAGAAAACTTACTGAAGTGATCCCAAAATATTTAAAGGCAGACTTTAACAATGATCACAGTTAAAACAAAATCTGAGCTACGTTATCTTTCATGCCCTAAGTATCTCTAACAAGGTCTAAATAATTTTTTTATTTTTATTTTTATTTATTTATTCACCAACTCATGGGTAGGATTACCCTTTCAGCCAGGGGCTGATTTCCAAAGGGGTCCATAATGAAGCCCTGAAATAAATGTACTTTAAAGAGTGAAAATCTACGAGTACCCGTTATGACCTTGTCCTGACCTTGTGCATTTCATCCCATAGACAACTGTGTAATAGATCTCAATCAAGTAGTGCCGTCCCTTGGAGAGGGGTTGGCGGCTATGCACCTCCATCGTTTTCTGTCTTGGACCCTTCTTCTAACCTCTTCATAAATCATCAAACCAAGTTGTTCTCTGTCTACCCCTTTCGCGTTTGCCCTCTATCATTCCTTCAAGTAACAGTTTCTGTAATCCTTCTCCTCTCATCATATGTCCAGCATATACCAGCTTCCTCTTTTGTATTGCCTTTATCAGCTCTCTGTCTCTATTTGCTCTTTTCAGGACTTCCTTGTTGCTGATTTTCATCACCCAGTTGATTTTTTGCATTTTACGCAAGCACCACATTTCAAATGATTCTAGTTTTCGCTCGGTTTCCTTACATAGTGTCCATGTTTCCACTCCATACAATAGGGTGCTCCAGATGTAACATTTCCAAATTCTGCATCTCAAATTAAAGTTAATCTTTCTACTACACAAAACATCTTGCATTTTTATAAACACAGTTCTTGCGAACTAATAGATCTATACTACTTTATAGTCCGGGGTGATGATTATCCATGCATACGTTGCCAGTGGCAGCATAACTTTCCAAACTTTTGTGTTCTAGGATGTTTATTTGTCCAATTAAAGATTGATTCCATGATTTGCAAGTCCATCACTCCCCTTCATTATCAATACCAAACGGTAGTTTAGTACTTACAAATGGTGTCAGTGTTGAAAGTTTGAGATCCATATGGGACCCTCGGTCTATCGGACTCTCGGTCAAGTGGTCCCTCGGCCTTAAATACACTTGGTCTATTGAACCCGTCTCAACCCGGACCCGTGGTCTATCAGACCCTTGGTCTGTTGGGCTGCAACCATCACCCATTTCAAATGACATTTTCAGAATTAACTAGTATAATTATGAAACCTTATTTTATTTTGTTTGAAAAAGGGCCTGTTACGATAACAAAGCATCGAATTTTACATTGGTAATCCAGACACATATTTCACGAGGTGAAAGGCAAACATTACTTGTACTATAATTCATTCTAGGTCAATATCAAATTTCCAATAAAAGCAAGACCATAAGAGGAAAACTGTTTTAAGAGTAATCACTAGAATATGTTGTGTCAGAGAACTCATTGTTGGTGGTCCTGTAACAATTTCATGTTGAAACTACCTTTGAATTGAACGTTCTCTAATAAAGTTACACGCGTTTCGGACAATTATTATTATTATTATTATTATTATTATTATCATCATCATCATCATCATCATCTTTATTATTATTATTATTATATCATCTTTATTGGCCAAATACAAATTTATCATATATATGGCACTTCTATAAAAAGTTGTACACGTAATACAAATGAAAGACACAAATACACAATTCGTCGCAGGCCCTGTAGAAGGACCGTAGCACACACTCCCGGCAGAGGGGCCCCAACAAAATATTTTCTCCATCCCGAAAAGCACCGCCCCATTCAAATCAGACCCCTCGCGAAGAAAAAAAAATCCAATAACCCTCAAATTCAAAGGCAAAAAAGTGCCAAGGTCCCTCCGCCGGGAATACATGCCAGGGCCCGCCGCCGGCCACGCGACGAACTGAGACATACAAAGAAAAAAACATTCTCAGAAGAACAATAAATAAACAAATAATTACATATAGGGAGAGAAGATGGAATAAATTAAAACTAAGAAACTATATTATTGTTATTATCATCATCATCATCATCATCATCATTCTTCTCGAAGAGGTCATAGCTTTTCCAGAGCCATGAAACCCGCCCGCAAGCCTGGTATTTGAAAATTCTACACTTGCCCCTGACAAGAGTTACGTCCTATTTTTCAAGGTCAGCTACCAGCCCTGATTTAGTTTGGTGTTTTAGCCGGTGATGGCGTCGTTCCAACATCACCAACAGATTTCAGCTACAAATTTGGAATCACCTATAATTGTGTAAACATTAAAAACAATTATCATTTTACGGACTCTGGACCCTTGGAAGTGATTGCAAGTAGCTTAGTTAGTTATAAGGATCGCTCAACACTCAACAGAGACGCAAATGATCCCGAAAAGGTCGAGAAGTGACGTGTAAGTTGGACGAGTTCTCGAACGAAAGGCGTGTACATCATTGGACCACGAGGTAGGCTAAAGACTAAGGGCATATTTTCTCGTAATGGCAGCAATTTGTAAAATTTTAATTGCATAGGCAATTTAAGTAAATTACTAGAAGTAGCGAATTTGAATAAACGGATGGTTATAAAAGAAGAAATCTCGAAGGAATTATAGATTAAAGCAGCCTCACCGGGGAGCCTTACTGGTGTTTTTTTTTTTTTATTCCAATGACTAAGCAATATTACATTATCATACCACAAATGTGTTGGCTTGTTCCATTTTTTATCTTGAAGAAGTTTTTTTTTTCCCATGATGTATAACCCTTAAGATGATAATGACAAAATCCTAGATGACTGATTTCAAATTATTTACCTTTTAATTTCACATCAAACTGTTATGTTTTTGTAATACTCTATACAACTACATGTATAAGATTAATGACGGGGGAGTATCGTGTTTTCGTTTACCTTTCTCAAGACTGCAATTCTTTCAGACATTGTGATAGGCCTATTCATTTTCTAAGACAGATTCGGGATGATTGTAATCACCGAAATTCAGTGTAACTTGGAAAAAATAAGACAAATTAATTTATCAGCTTCATCTTTCTTCTGTCTTATACTCTATACTACTGGCTTAGTGATACAGTGAGGATAAAGTTAAAAGTAAATGGCATAATTGGGGTTAGGAGAAGTCAACTTAGGGCAAAACTAATTTAGAATCAAGTAAACAATGCAAGGATTCTGCTTTGAAATTGTTATTAGTCAAAAGTTGACTCATTTTAAAAAGTAACTTCCATCAGTATGCCTTGTGACAGGCAAATCTGCTGTGTAGCTTTCTATGGGATTTAATTTTCTCGATCGTCGATATAAATGAACTGCTGGTATGTTCACGCTTGATTCTCCCTAAGTAAAACAAGATCAAGATCAAATCAAATGTCAATCAAATAGAAGGAATTTTCATATCGAAGAATATGGAAAAGGGAAACATCATAAGCTTTACTTAAAGTAACTCCCTTAACGCGCATTTATTCTGTTAAGGATGGATTATATTTACACATTCTCAGAAAAGAAAAGAAGGAGGTTACCATGCAATGTTACACATACAGGTGATCTAGGCAAGGCCACAAGTACCCAGACTGAGACCAACTAGGACCATCAAACGTAGTTCCAACCATCGGGGTCAAAGTCCTTGTTGACCAAAGCTGGATCAGACAAATTCCAACCCAGCGTCATTCAATAGAGCAAAGACCATAGAATGACAGAAACTATAGGCACTGTCGCACTGATAACCAAATCACCGTGTCCAAGGCATCCAAATTGCTTCTGTCTTATTTGAAATTACACACTTACGTACGCTTACGTACGTTTTTTTTTTTTTTTTGCCTTGAATTCATCATTGTACATGTATATCATTTGACCATTTACTTGTATGTGAATTAATAACACATTACTTATTTTGAGTATTACAAACTTTGCTGTCACTGTAAGCATGGTAAGATCCCTATACTCTGTATACATGCACGTTTAATAATTTGCCATTTTGTTTTTTGATGAATTTTAAGTATTCATTTTCATGTCTGTGCCTATATTGTATGTTTTATAATTGTTTTGTTGTATACTTATAGTTTCAATTATGTGTGTCTTCATTGTTTATTTATGACATTTGTTTGATATAATTCTTACAATTGTATGATATTTCACTTTGTTTGGAATAAAGAAAATATATAAAATGAAATAAAATGAAACTAATCCACGTGTTGTTTACTGATATCAAAGTTTTTTTTTCTGAAAGGTCTACCGGTTATTAACCCTCTAATAATTATCTTGTGTATTTCTAGATGGAAGGCGATAAACCCAACGACCTGCAGCCTGCCGTCTACAATGAGATCTTTTACGAAGGCATAAAGATGCCGGGTATCGTTCTACCATACAGCTTGGATCAACTTAAAACCTTTGAAGTCAGGCCTGATGATATTTGGATTTGTACCTATCCCAAATCAGGTACAGCGCCCTTTTTACATTAATCATTACGTATCTGCTTGAATTATTAATGTAAAAAAGACAAACTTGCGGTAAGGGTATAGTCACACCTTGACGATTTAGCC
>JZLH01S0173438.1:0-10689 GCA_001188425.1 Eucidaris tribuloides | reverse complement strand
AGGGCAATCGATATTCCTCCCCCCCAAAAAAAATGGTGGGCGTATCCGCCTCCTGCCGCCCCGCCCCCCAGGATCGAGCCACGCCGCCTGTAAGCTACTAATTTCTCACACTATCTTCCTTAGTTTGTGCGTCCCATATCGCATGGCTCCATAAAGAACATAAGACTGGTGAAGTTCTCTTGATTTACAGATGGGAAGCTCCTCGTCCTACAGATACAGCTGTGACTTGCTAATTTTCAACGCAAATCATTGGATACTTCTTTCTCCTATTTCCATTCCTTTTATCTCTGCAGTCCATTTTTAAACTAATCTGCCCTGAACGTGAGTGTGTATTAGCCTATAGCTTGATTCCCGTGGTGGGTCTGCTACCTTCATTACTTTTCCAAATTCTGATTCTTAATTTTGAAGACCAGGAGCTCAAAATAAAAAAATCGGTCTAACTGTATATCTGAGCTTACATATACATAATATCTAAATCTTTTGTAACACTTAAATTCTAACTCAAACAAACTCATTTCCTAAATCACATTCAACCAGTGATTTTACGTCCGTAATTAATGTATGTCTGTTTCACACATTTTGGATGATCAGCGTTTCAACTCAACACCGCTGAGTGATTCCCAAACTAAGTGAAAATCACTCATTCCAAGACTCACGCCGGAGAAGAAACGCCCTATCTTCATAAGATATGGTATAAGGAGAGGAATAGCTCCATATTTTTAGACAAACCTTCTTCAATTATAATTTCTTATTCTTTCAGAATTCAGAACCGTTACTTATAAAAACTCTAAATTTACTGTCATTCACTTTCATACATTGGATATAATAAGTAGGAAGAACCATCACTGAAATTTGTACCTTTCCTTATTCACTGTCTTTATGAAAGAAGAAGGCAATTTCGTCTTCGTTCGGGGTTCCTGAGACAGTCATAAGGACCAATTGGCTTTCTTGTTATAGAAGTCTTTCCAAACCATCAAATCACGTTTCACGGCAATTAAATGCGTCAAATCGAATTACGATGCTAGGTGCATTAACATCGACACCTCCTATAGGGAGGCGAACAATGTTAAATTTTATTTCTCACTCTGTCGTGGTGTGCCTCTTCCGCTTGAGAAGAAAGGAGTAATTTAATCATTGATGTCTTCTCATAACCTCAAATATATATATTTTTTTCCAATAATAAACTTCATTCAGAACATACAGAAAGACCGCCTACAACTCAAAATGCATGCAAAGCAACGTATATCGTATGCTGCAATACTTGAGTAGGAAGGTATGTCGGTGTGAATGTAGCTACATATTCTGTGTCTATTATTATTTTTTTGCTGAAGCCTATCGTACTGTAGTGTATCATGTCGTATTGGTATGTTTTCTTGTGGTGTGGGGGTGTGTGGTGGTGTGTGTGTGGTGTGTTGTAAGTTTTGCCTTGTCTTTGGTTTGTGTGTAGATTATATGCTTAGTCTGCATCTATGGCTGTTTGTGTGTGTCACGTGTCCTGTAATCTGCTTCTCTGTGATTGTCTGTATGTCTGTCTGGGACGTGGGTGTGATATCCTTGTCTAGTTGTGTCTGTGTGTATCGCTTGATGTTGTAGTGTCACGTGTCTGGTGTCGTGGTGTATTGTGTCTGTGCATGTTGGTCGTGCTTGTCTGTGTGTCCGTCTATTGGTTTATATGTGTGTCCTGGTGGCTTTGTGTGAGACCTGTGCGATGTTTGTATGTTTGTATTCTCTGTTCTGTGTTATGTTGATTTATGTACTTGTCGGTTGTATGTGTTTGTGCTTTGTATTTGTGTTGTGTTGTTGAGCTTTGTGACCTGCTATCTGTCGTTGTGTGCATATACTGTTGTTGTAGTTGTGTCGTGTTGTGTGTTGTGTGTGTGTGTGGTGTGTGTGTGTGTGTCATTCGTGTGTTGTCGAGGTCTGTGTGTTTGTGTGTCTTGTACATCTGTGTGTCTGTATTTGTGTATCTCTGTGTGATTGTATGTGTCTGGTGTATTAGTTTGGTTGTGTTGGTGTTCCCCTGTAACCTCGTGTGTGCGTCTGTGTGTATGCCGGCTGGTGAGTGTCTATGTCTGTCTGGTCGTTTTGAAATCTACCTTTTCTCCAATGTTATTTCTCTTTCCCTTCAACTTCGCAAACTCACAAGATTGAGAAGTGTTAAGAATCAATAAAATAAATAAGTAAATAAATTAACTTATAAAACAAGGAGTGGGCAAGTAGGTTTGAAATTTGAAAACAGCGTCACGAACAACTACTGAAACTGGAACATTGATTGAGAACTCCCGGGGGGGGGGGGCGTGTCATACAAGCTGTACCCCATGCGCGTGGTATGGACTTCAAATGACCCCAAACAAGAATTGAAAATCATACTTCAAATACCTCTAAACAAGTATTTGATAATTTGAAGAATACCTAAACAATATTCAAGTTTGAAAAATAATGAACGTTTTTGAAGTATAGTACCATCGTTAAAAGCATACCCGCCCTTTTCCCGATTTTGATACCGCTCGTCGATGTACGCTATAACATCTCACCGTAAAAAAAAACAACAAACCTTTACGCGCTTTTCACACAACGCATGATGTACACGTTATAATGTACTATTCCCGCCCCCCCCTCCGCCCCGGTGGAACTTATTTTTATTGTTAGATATGCCAATTGTCGGGCTCGCAGTTAGCTCCCTCGATATTTTCTTTGATCACAATATTTTCTTTCGGGAAATGCGGCAGTTAAAATTCTCCAAAATACACTATCAAAACTCAACTTGAAAATCTAAAAATATCGGTTGCGCGCTGTTCCGTGTTCTCATGTGCTTAATTTGTCAAGGTAAGATAGCGGAATTTTGAGAAAAACACAGCAAGACACTGAAACATCATGACACACACAGACACTAAGCCAAGCAGACACAAATACATATTACAGACAACTCAGAACACATACACACGACACACTTACAGACAACACATACCGCATCAGACACAACAAACCAAACACGAGACACACAGAGACAATGCTCACATCTACACACACACATCAGCTTCGACATATGAGCAACACAAATAGATCTCATTGGAAACACTCTAAACGAAGCACAACTACACACACAAACAATCATCACACACAAGATACACAAACAACAGCAGCCACACCACCGACACATACGCGACAAATCACATCGCAGACCACACACATATCAAACTGTTGATAGTGTTTAAATGCATATTCCGTACTAGCCACACTCACGACACACAGAACTCACTCACCAGACACAAACATCACAGGATATCATGATGCAACAATCATAGATTACACACACACAGTCACACAATTCCGCGACATCGCAACCTACTAACAATGTACAGCTCACCAGATACACCAAGAAAACACAATTCACTAAGACACAATCACACATCACACCCACAGCACATGCAGACACACATCAGATACACATGGCACACACGGGACACCCCTGCAGGTACTCACACTCACGACACACATAAGATACACATCACAGACATAAATAAGAGACAGACAACACCAACACCGTATACGTACCCACCAGACATACACACACAGAAGTAACAGACGAGACACACACAAAAAACACAGCACAGCACTTACACAACACACACACACACACACTACACACACACACACATACAACACCGCATCACATAACACCAAGAACACACAAAGACACAAACACATCACGACACCATGGACACGGACACAGCATGACATCACATTAAAATACAATAGAGCACATAGCAACTTCACAATACATAGGCAAACACATAGAGAAATCACACAGACACATACAACTAGCAATCAGACACGACCACACACACATCCACTAGCCCCGATACATCGCAGACACACATATACAAAGGTATCAACCAGACAAAATACATACAAATTAACCAAGACCTAAACAACACGACATCAAGAAAAAACATCTACATTGGAGGACCGTGACTATCATCAGGACACCCAGTCACACACAGCACACACACTACATTCACACACACACATCACACACACACACATACACACAGTTACACCACATCACAATCACACACACACACACACACAACATCACATAACAACAAATCACCAACACCAGTCCCAACAGATCATCCACATGTCAGAGATCACACACACACACACACACACCAGCACACACACTGTAAAAGACCTTGTCAATTTTGTTCGTGGCGATCTCTCGATGAATGACGTGGGGGGGGGTACTCCGTATTTGGCTCCGACGAGGTTTCGCTAGCGAAAAACCGACCGCTTTTAGTGGGTCATTTGGCGGAAATGGTACTTATTATAAGGGGTTTTATTAAGAAAGGTGCTTTTTTTAGCATTTTAGCGATGAAAATAGACGAAAAATATCTAGTGTAATCTGTAAAATTTCCCACCAAACCAACCCATGTTATAGTGATTTTTTATCTTTTTTTTGGCGAAAAAGTCACCTATTAGAGCGGCACACTCCCGTTTGACCTTATACAAGGTACACCCCCCCCCCCCCCCTCGATATTACCACTTCGCTCAGTTACTCCTTCTACGTCGGGTCCGCAACCCAAACATATATTCACTAAAGATTGTGTCAGGATGTGCAAGCATTACTTTCCTCGTTATGCACAATACCAAACGGTTAGCCCAGCAAACACCAAAAGTCCAACGATAAACGTTTTACTCTACGTTCTAGGAAGGTTCAATACTTAGTCCTGAAGGAAAGCTTGTTTAAGGAGAAAGAGAAATCGTTTCCATACGTCCTTATAAAAACTTTTCTGGACGTTTGTTAAAAACGCGTATCTTGGATTTATTTTGGACCTTTCTAGGACTTAAAGAAAACTTTTCTGACGTTTCAACTACTTTTAAAACGTAATTTTGTGAACCCTTTGGACGTTTTAAAACGTAATTTAAACGTCCAAAAACGGTCCGAAGAAAGACGGCTGTAGAACCCATAAAATCGTTTATGTGTGTGTGTGTGGTGTGTGCTGTGTGTGTGTGATAGAAGACGGAGTGTTGTGGTTGGTTATGTTCTGTGTCTGGTGTGTGTCTGTGTGTGTTTATGTGTATGCGTGACCGACCTGTCATTGTGTTTCAAGGTGTCTGGATAGCTGTGTGTGTTTGTGTTTGTGTTGTGTGCGTTGTTGTGCTGTGTGTCGCGTGTGTTACCATGACGTGCGTGATGCTGTACCGTGTGTGTTTAGGTTATATGCTGACTGGCCTATCATGTATTTCCGTGTGTCTGATAGTTGTGTGTTGCTGGTTGTGTGATGTGTGTGTTGTTGTGTTGGTGTGGTGTGTGTGGTTGTGTGCTGTGTGCTCGTGTAGTGTGTGTGTGTGTGTTTGTGGTTTTGTTGTGTGTTTACACTGTCGTCGTGGATCTGTACACGTGGGTGTTTTGGTGCTTCATTGTGTGCAGCGCTAGAATTTTGTCTCTGTGTGATTAAAGTATTCCGGTTTGTGCAACGCATGTTTGTTCGTAGCTAGCGCATACTATGCGTGTTGTGTGGGGGGAGGAGGAGGTGGGGTGATGTGGTCCATGGGTGGAGTGTGATGCACCCTTGCACGTGCAGGTGGTGATCGTAATTAATTTTATTTTACTTATTGGCAAAGCACGTATATGCAAATAGAATCAGCACACTTAGGCTACGCACAATAATACAAGGCAAAGCGAGTGCAACTTTTAGCCTCGCAACAGATGTAAATGACAAACTTCAGCTATAGATTAATAGACTTTTGCATAGTGTTTGAAACATTCAACGGCAGCAAACTTTCTGTCTATGCAAATGCAAACAAAGTACGCTCAAAAAACATCCCTGAAAGTGATTTCATCTTTATAGGAGATCTTCCTATTGTAAAAACAAACAATAACCACTATTTCTTACCCTTAAAGATAAGATATCTTATATAGAATGCTAAACATTTAAATTCATGTAACCCTCGTGGTCGGACGTTCGGCTCTCCCAACATGATAGGTTAGGCGTAGGTTAGGTAGTGATAGGACCAATAGGTTATATGCTTGAGTGGCTCAGAATAAAAAGTACAAACAATGTCGCTCAACAATTTGAAAAATTTTCTTCATTGTACACTTTGCGTCCCGTGTTTCGTTTTCCAAACGTCCACAAAACGTTTAAAATAGCGTCCGCAAAACGTTTTCTAAACGTTTAGCTTTTTCTCCCCCGGTCTTCGGTGAAATACAAAAGTTGGTTCGTACAAGTGAACCGTTCTTTTAATTTACTTCAAGACGTTTTTAAAACGTCTAAGAACTGTTCAAATCTACGTTTAATAAAACGTCCAAACGGTCCACATTTTTACGTTTTCTTAAAACGCTAATTTGCAAACGTCCAGAAAACTGTAACTGGTGCACGTTTTAAAACGTTTTAAAACGTATTTGTTAGCAGCGGAGTTTAGACTACAAATGGTGTGTTGAAAAGTCTGAGATCCATGACGTCATGAATTGTTGTTTCTTATGAGAAAACTAATAACTGACATGTTATCAGAATGTGTTCTTTTCTCGTGAGTTCAAATGCCAAAACTGGCTAAATCGCGTCACTGTGTAACCGGTCGCAAGACAGCGCAGCGCACAGTGATTGGCTAAACGGCAAACCCCCGCGCGCACATTGGCTTAACGCGATCGGACAATTTTGGAAAGCGGCACGGCACTGGTTTGACGTCGCGGATGTTTTGAATGCTCCTGGGCAAACTTGGAAAATAGGATGAAAGTTTAATACCGTAGCCAGATTTTCACTACAAAAACTTCAATATTCTACCCAAGTTCCTCTATGAGAGGTGTTTGTTGTATTAATCCTTCACATTGGATATGATTCAATGCTGGATTTCATTCATCATAGATGTTTTTTGACTGCAAATTCATTGACGAGCAATCTTAAGAGCATTTATAAAGCCATTATTGTACAATATAATGCCTTTCATGAGGCTGGCGGAATTGTACCGTCAAATCCGGCACAAATTGTCGCCGGTGCTAAATGTCCGGTGGAGACAATCTTTGGCGAACTTGTGTGCCCGGTGATATAGGATAATACACCCAGCCAGGTAAATACTACCCGACGGACAGGAAATTACTAACCCGGCGGAACAGGACAATACTACCCGTACCCAAGAGACATTGTTACCTCGTACCTGTCACGAGTCTATTTTTTTGGACTCGGGACAGGATTTGTATGGCGCGTGTTAAGTCTATGGCGAAACTTTATGAATGCGCCTGAATATCAGACTAGTCATTAAGGAGTCTCTTATTAATAGCGATTCGAGCCGAGGCCTCGATCGCTAGGCGAGCGGCCTGGGAGCTCGGCGACTTGCAAAAGATCCGGTCGGCGTCAAAATAGTTGTAACCTACAGAAATCTGTAAGTTGCTTTTTTAAAAAGAACCCTAAAATCCCTCCTTTATTTCGTATAAACAAAAAAAGGGAAAAAACCAAGAAAAACGAACTATTTTCATAACGATAGGGATACGGATCGGGAGATCGGAGGCTATCGTAATGACATAGCGAGCCAAGACAGTAACCACAACCAAATCAAGGAACGCGCTCGCGCAACAGGGCCTTGCAGTGTACGTGCGGAACGGGGCGCGTGCGCGTAAAGAATCCTGACTTAGCTTTTTCGTAAAGTTATGTGACCACGTGCCCGGACGACTCGTACTAACTGGATTGGGGATTTCGGCAACAAACCCCTACACCCGTATCGTACAAGGCATCTAGGGATGTCAGGATAATTGCGACGTGTACTAATGACTCAAAAATCATCAAATCAGGTTTATTAGTCAAGATCTTACGACCGCTAGGATCATTGGTCCTCGCTCTGTCTCAACGTGTCTAAAATATTGAATTGGTCCAGGTGCAAGCTTTGAGCTACGACTAACGCTTCGCGCAGAACTAAAGTCGAGAAGAAACTACAATATTACACCCTTGACTTGACGATTCCGTCGTACCGTGACGTACTGCTGAGGTCCAGTCGCTTTCAAAGATAGACCTTTATTCCGTACAATTTTTGTTAAATTTTTGTTTCGCGATCTTCGTGATTTGTGTGTTAATGTTCTACGCGTAGGTAGCTCGATTTCAGCCGATTACCTATGCAAACCTAATGCTATTGAAAATCTCTTGCGCAGCAACTCAAATAAATTGATTTCCCGCTGTTCGGGGACGTGTTACCAAAAGCGTATTGATAACTTAGTCACAGCAAACTCAGCGAAAATTATATAGTCTATCTTCGAGACGGCCTGACCAAATATGTACCGGTCAAACCAATAACGCAGGCTACCGTACCTCGCGCACGGCGTCCGCGTGCGCGGTGCGTGAACCGCGAACACGTATAACTGTACGCCGGCGCGCCGCAGTCGCCGGCTGCGCTTTCGTTCGCTAGCGCGATCATCGCAGATATCGATGAATGGACGGACCAAGGATTATATTAGTCCGCTAACTAGCGAGCAGATATGCAACTCTCGCGTATTTCGGGGAACTTTTTTGCTGCATTAACGATGTACCGCGTAAGGGACTGCGTATAGCGAGCGTATGAAATTACGTCGGCGCACGTGATTAAACTCATCGAGCGCGCCAAATCCGGCCGACTGTCAGCTTTGCGCAAGTCTTGTCGTGACTGTCCATTTTGTATTCCGTATAGGACCATAGTTCTATCACTATCTTTGTTGGATAATTAATCGTTATGTGAATTGGCTGCGGCATATTGTTAGTCAACATTGCAATTTCACTTAATGTAACTGTATTTCACAGAATGTTTGTGTCATTTAAATGACATATTTAGCGAGCATTTACCCATCTGCAGTGGCCTGTAATATAATCCACACACGTTTCTCTTAGAGGGTCTATATGACATTTAAAAGAGACAGCCCTACTTTTTCATCCTTGACTTAATTTTAGTTTTTTGTAGACTAATATTTAATATCTATCTTGTGCTGCGTGGTACTTCAATTCTAACTAACCCATTTATACATTTTCAATCAATTTTTTACTCTCACGCAAACACAGCACACGACAGCTACCACACATCAACATCACACACACACACAGCGACACAGCGCCCCCCCCCCCCCAACTAACTTTTGACAACTTGAAAAATTCAAAATATGCAATACAAGGATATGTTTCTGTTTTTAAAAAGTGTTGGAAAGCACTGTAAAACCATTACACTTAGCATAAAAATGCCATCAAAATATATATAGGCCTACAAGTCTAATTTTCGGCGCGCTTCGCGCCCAAAATTCTGTATTACAATTCGGCGCGCTCTTTTTTCTCACTTTTGCCCCCCCCCAATCCAAAACACGGATCGACGCCCCTGCAAATGGGAAACAAGTTATGCTGGATTTGAGAAGGAAAACAGAAGTGCGCAACATGTTGTATACGTAGGCCTACTCAGGGAAGAAGCGCCTTGCTGTCATCTAGCCAGAAGGGAAAATGATATACCCAAAGAACTTATACAAGAGGAATTAAGTGGCAGGCAAAGTAGGATGTGGATGGAAGATATCAGAGAATAGCGTAACATGGAAACGAAAGGCACAGGAGATTGAAATGGAGAATTGATGAGGAGGCCTTCCTTAAGCAGTGGAGCGAAATGGGCTATAGAGATAGATAGATAGATAGATAGATAGATAGATAGATAGATAGATAGATAGATAGATAGATAGATAGATAGATAAATAGATAGATAGATAGATAGATAGATGGGTAAGTAGTAGGTAGATAAATATAGACAGACAGATAGATAGATAGATAGATAGATAGATAGATAGATAGATAGATAGATAGATAGATAGATAGATAGATAGATAGATAGATAGATATAGAAATAGATTAAAGTCCATGGTTAGACTATGTGAAACTCACTACTTCAGTATTGTTTTACTTGTCATAATTGTCGTGTTCATGAATGCATATACATGTGAAAATTTGTGAATAGATGTCACATATATACGTGCATGACATGCAAGGGTCTGAAAGAAGACTCGTAGACTAGTAGAATTTTGTCTCTACGAGACAATAATTCAAATCAAAGTCTAAAGGTTGCTATAATTCCAATAAACTGCGTTTCTGGCTCTATACTTTGCTAAGGTTCTTAGATGATATTCTTCTACATACACAAAGTTAATTTTTGTGCTCTGCAAAAGAGACTCGCTATCTTTAAAATTTCTTGATTAAATGCCACAACCCCTTTATTTTAATTCAGAAAACAGTAGAATACAAGTTGCCCAAACCGTTCGTTCGCTATACTGTACTCTCTAGCGGGATTGCTTTTCAATGCATTGAAACCGACAAGACGATAGTTTCCGACTGAAAGGTTTAAATATTTCCAAGGATCGATTGTCTTTCAATCAATTTATAGGCCCAAAACAATTTGTTATAATATGATAACGCAATTAAATGACCTGAATCGAAAAAAAAAACTTCCAAACTTTTGTATTCTAGGGTGTTTATTTGTCCATTCAAATACTACTGTATAGCTCAGTCTCAGATATCAAAGTTTGACCATTTTTTTTTAAATTGAAGCTCCACAATGTTAGCGTATCACTTTAAACAACTCTTCTCCCTTAAATTTTGGCTAAATTAGGGGTTGCCATGGCGAATTCATTTTCTCAACCGTGATATCTCCTTTGTCACAAAAATCATCCTCACATCCTCTCTTACCACACCATATACTTTTTGG
>JZLH01S0173431.1:27174-41793 GCA_001188425.1 Eucidaris tribuloides | reverse complement strand
TAGATAAAAAGCGCAGCTTACCGCGTTCTCATTGTATTCTGCGTTCGTATTTTTTGCGAACATGCGAAACAATTTAATTCGTCGTCAAACTACATCACACAACAAGTAAACTTTTGCTTTGCTTTCGCCAGATCTAAGTTTGTGTGTGTAATAGTGTTTTGTCGCCGGCCCGGCCGTCATTGGAGGTGAGTGGCCAAGGCATACGCCTATCATAGGGGCATACAATTCTTGCTGCAACTACTACTAGGCAGTGTGCTGTGTAAGCCCAGGAGCTCGCCTGCGGGCCCGGAGCTCCCTGTATGTGCTTTTAGTCCATCAACCTGTCGAAGGATGAAGCGCTCTCAGTAGTTGTGGGCGGGGAAGGCAAACATAAACCAGGTGGTGCAACAGGTGGCTGGGGAGGGGTGTTCCCCCCCCCATTGATGGGTGGGGAAGGGGTGGGAGGTTGCTTTAGGACCCTCTATCAGGCGGTGTGAACAGTGGGTGGGGGGAAGGTGCTTAGGGACTGCTAGGGGTGGGAAGGGGTTCGCTTAGGGCTTAGCTAAGGACAGGCTTAAAGTCAGGGCGGTCTGCAACAGGCTGTGGTGGCGAAGGGTTGTTAGGACTGTAGCAAGACAGAAGTTCGGTGGCGCTCAACAGGGGTTGCTGGGTGGAGGGTGGTTGCAATCCCGCCGTTTATTGGGGAAAGGGAGTTTGTTAGGGGCGGTTGCCTCCCTCCCTGAATGGAGCCTTAATCGAACATATCCCAAAAAACATTCAAGTATTGGGTCCGCACGGGGCGAAGGGGAATGCTTAGGTACTACTTATGGAAGGCTCTTTGTGGGAACAGAATCCACAAAAACAGTCAGTTGTTTTGTGGCGGGCGGGAAAGGGATGCTAGCAAGGACACGGTTAAAGCATCGGGGTGGTCAATCAAGGGGATTTGTGCTGGAGGGGGTGGTTGCCCCCCCCCCCCCACTTGTGGGTGGATAGGTGGGAAGGTGTGGCTAAGCTCTAGCAAGGACAGGATAAAGTCGGGACGGTCACGGCGTGCGTGTGGGAACGGGGGGGGAAGGGGTGGGAACGGGGTGGGAAGGGTGCTTAGGGACTGCTAGGCAAGGAACGATAACAGTCGGCGGCCCAAAGGCGTGGCTGGAGAGGGCGGTGTATGCACATCCCCCGCCCATTTGGGGGGAAGGGTGGGAAGGGTTCTTAGGGAAGCGATCCTGCTTCCTCCCCTCGAATGACGCACTTACATTCGGACACATCCACACAAACTTTTCAGGTAGTTGTGGTGGCGGGGAAGGATGCTTAGGACTGCTACCAAGACAGGTAAATCAGGGCGGTGCACAGTCAGGCTGTTATGTTAGGTCTCACACCCCCTCCCCTCCCCGGTCCTACACCGACTGAAATCAATTTTGTTTTCATGAATTTGGCCTTGTGGCGCACCCTTGTGTAAAGTATCATTATGCAAACAGTGTCTGGGGGAATGTCCAAATAATATTCGCTGTGCCCCCAGGTTGCCCCACACAAATTATGAAGAAGCCTAAAGGGGGGGGGTGTCAATTCGGTAACAATCTCATGGCCATTTTTTTGTCAAATGGCCAAGAGGTGTTCTTGAATAATGTCAAAGAACTACCGAAAACGTAAATTTGATTTTTCTCTTCCAATAAGGGCATATACGAGAGGATCAACGAATAATGTGCTGGGAGGCGGGTTTGCGGATTGGCACTATATTGGGAGATGGAGATATGGATCCCCCCCCAACAAAATAAAAACATGACTGATTGAAACGAGGTGCTGTGCAGTTCATCGGCGCGAACGCCGTGCAGTAGTATTGTATAAGAAGATCTGATCTACACAGTAACGGTTGTTTAAAAATTTAAAACAATGTTTGTCTAGACTGACCGCTTAAAACACACGGCAAAAATGTTTAAAATTATTTTAACAGCTTTTTCTTTGTGAACTTATTTTCTCCGTAAATTTAATAACATGGATATCAATATTAGATTTAATTGTTTTAATTAGTAAAGAACTGGTCATTTAGAATATCTCATGTACTTCGTGTTTTTATGAGATATAATTGACGTGTAAACTTCTTATTTATATAATCAAGCTTTTCTTGAGCATGTCTGATTTACTGTACATGTAGTCAGCGAAGTTACATGTCAGGGCTCTATACCATTTAGTCGTGATGTCAGAAAGTGAACACCGGAGCTATATCGCAACTGGAATAAATGAACGTAAAATAAATATTTTCCTTTCGTAGTGTTGTAAAAGATCTCTCATTCACACCCTTCTTTCACAACGCCTAATGTTGGCATATCGCCCAAAGCCACCGTAGATCGTTTGAAAACAGGTGAAGCACCCGACGTTCGTACACATGCACAGAGTACGTACATTAGCTCCATCTCCTTTTCGCAGTCGATCGCATCAATACCTGCCCACTAAGTCGCGGCTTACTCGCGCTTGTGATACATACTACGTTAACCTCCACACTGCCACACTGCCGCAACTGATCCGACGACCTGCTGCGACTTCTCTCAGGTGGGTGAACTGAATGTGCGACTTGACCGACTTGTATACTCGTGCGCACTTACCTACCGACACAGTGGCAGAGACGAGTGGTACAAGTGGGACCAGTACCATGCGACCACGAATCTGCGATTTACTTGCGACCTGAGTGCGATGGCCCTTGTCGTACACTTCATCTTAGATCCGCAGTAGCCGCAACTGCCTAGTCCT
The DNA here is from genome assembly GCA_001188425.1 of Eucidaris tribuloides. Lineage (NCBI taxonomy): Eukaryota > Metazoa > Echinodermata > Echinoidea > Cidaroida > Cidaridae > Eucidaris > Eucidaris tribuloides. The sequence continues at coordinate 39,069 of JZLH01S0173431.1, read as the reverse complement.
TTGGACACGGCTACGATTTACTTAATTTCAGACACATGCTCCAAGAAAAGCTTCAGCTAAGAGCCGAAACCCTGTAGTCAGACAACAGAAACAGCCTCCGTCAAATCGCATAAGATCGATGTGAAGCTCTCATTCCTTCGGTCACCACCTAGCATGCTTACGACCACCTATAGCGACCTTACCGTTACGACCGATTATATCGCAGCGTCACTCGCATGTTGACCTTAATATCGTCCGCGATATTTCGTACGACAACATGGAAATATCTCTCCCTACAGCCAAGCGAGTGATAGGAACACTGTCTTCCAGTTACTTTGTACGTATACCAGCAAGGCGACGGTCGCCCGGCTACGGGCTATGTTCACCATGCCTCTTCCGGGCTACGCTCAAAAAATGCGTCAGGTTTTGGTGCCGTTTCTATAATAGATTGGTTAAGATTTTAACAACGCTGTTCAAATTTTAACCAATAATGTTTAAAAGATGCCATGGTTGTTTAAAGAATCTAAACAATGTTGTTAGAGTGATAGGCTTAGACAACAGTAAACAGTTGTTTGAAATATTTCAAACATGCGTTTTTACTGTGTAAAATACTTAATAATCTGTTCTTTACAATGATATGTGAATGCTATCAAAAACAAGATACATCACAGAGTACTCCTGTAATATTAAACCGAGAGGAGAGTTTTGTGGTTAAAACACGCAAGATTAACCCTTTACCTGTCAAGAGCTTTTACAGTGTATTGTATTGGGACTGCATTGAGCATCTTTTAGATTGCAGTGTCAACTTCAAACAGCTAAAACCCGGGGCTAAAACGCTTTATACATGCTCATTACCGGTATCGATTCTCGTTACCGCAATAACTTAAGAACAGCTGATCAGAATTTGATGTAACTAGGACCAAGTATGTACTATGTCAGAACAATGAACTGATTAGATTTTGGAGTGGAAAGGTCAAAGGTCACACGGCCTAAAATACGTCTGATTCGGGCTCGTTACCACGATAATTTAAGAACGGCTGGTCGGATTCTGATTTTATTTGGTTGGAGTATGTATCCTGACGCACCGATAACTGATTAGATTTAGGAGTGAAAAAGTCAAAGGTCATAATGCCTCATGTTTGTGAGAACAGCTGATTGGATTTTGATTTAAATTGAGTAAAGTATGTATTATAAAGCTTCAATTAAGTTATACAATTTTGGTGTTGAAGGGTCAAAGGTCACGGGACATGTCTGAGTTGGGCTCTTTACTGCAAAACGTAACCGCTTGTCAGAGTTTGATATAACTTATGTGAAGTACTTTTTAAGCCACCAGTGAACTAATTAAATTTCGGCGTTTAATGTAAAATTTCAAAGGTCACGGGGCCCCATACTTCAATTGAATTGAATTTATTTATTGTCCATTAAAATAGCAATTCGTTGTTCACTGGCATAACAAATTACATGACGTAATAACAACGCAAAATACAATCAGGGTTCCATACACATTGCTTGGTTACATAACTGAATAAAGAGTAGAATCAGCATAATAAATTTATAAATATATGATATCACTTAAAGGGATAGAATTTGAAGTCACCTCCAAACCAGACGATAATTCCATAAATTCCAAACTTGGTCTCTTTACCACGATAACTTGAGAATGGCTTATCGGATTTTGACGTTACGTGGGTGAAGTATGTACTATAAGACCTCGATGAACTGATTATAGATTTTGGAGTTGAAAGGTCAAAGTTCAAAGGTCACGACGCCTTATATATGTCTGATTTAGACTTTTTTATTTCAAAAACTAAAGAACAGCTTGTCAGATTTTGATGTAACGTGGGTGAAGTATGTTTTATAAGGCGCCAATAAACTGAAAAAAAAACCCCCTTGGATTTCAAAGGTCACAGGTCACGAGGCCAAATACATGTCTGATTTAGGCTCATTACTCCGCTAAACTTAAGAATGGCTGATCAGATTATGATGTAACTTGGGTCGATCCCGATGAGCTGATTAGATTTTGGAGTAGACAGGTCAAAGGTCACGAGACCTTGTATACATCTCATTTCACTTCATTACCATGGTAACTTCTAATCAGATTGGATTTATACAAGAATGGTACATTTCAATTTAAATGAATTGGACTGGGAGTGTGGAGGCACACAATATGAGTTAACATATTCAGTTTATCTAAAAAAAAATTGAAAACATGGATTTGTCTGCATAGTCACAAGCAGTCTGCAAATTATAAATCAGAGATATCCTCATGGACAATAAGAACTAATAACATTTTTTGCATCGTCTACATTTATGTTTTTCATGTGGTAATGTAATCAACAGTGTATTCAAAATAACAAAAAAATTATCATTGAAATTAAGAGGATAAGATTGAGAATACATTATTAATGCCGTAGACAGTTTTAAAAAATGGTGAAAGCAAAATTTTCGGCTTTTGTGTCTTTTCAAATTAAAATAAAAATGCAATTTATTCTTTCTTCTGTACAAATAATAATTTAGAACAAATGAACAGTAATAAAAGCCCGTCTTTACATAATTTATACAATAAAAATATTTGTCTTATCAAACAATATAATCACACTTATTACACTTGCTTATACAGGGTAGCCCAGAAAGAATGCTACACCTGCGATTGCTAATTTCTTCAACATCATCTGCAATATGTCATTGGTTTTTGTTTCAGCGATTAGAACATTCTTTTTCCAACAATATGATACCATGATTATTGATTTTGAGACATTCATTTTAGTCCTGCGGCCATTTTTCCTAGTCAATATAATTTCTCAAATTTGCCAGTTATTCAACAGCGGCTGTCATCCGAACGCCGAGATATTTTCGCGTCTCAGCGTGCCATACCAGACAAACCACGATGACAACGGAGATGCAGCTCACATGGTCTTCCTTATCAAAGCGAGGGCATTCCCGCCCTTTGTCTCGGCGGAGCTTATTCTATGGCACACCGTAACGTGAGAATATTTCTTTGTTCTGATGATCGCTGGAAGTTAAAAAATAGCAAATTTAGGAAATTGCCTCAGAAAAATAGCCCTAAGATCCAAACACCTCAATCAAAATCAATGATCATGGTATCATTTTGTTGGAAAAAGAATGCTCTAACCCATGGAACAATCACCGATGACATTTTGTGAATGATTTGGAAGAAATTAACGGTGGCATTCATAGCATTTTTTCTTTAAATAATGATAATATAACTTGCCAGATTGACCTATATTTTATAACATATTGACCTATATTATTTGTTAATGCACTGAAAATACCAACTCTGAAACGATTCCATTTTGAGAAACTATTGAAAACTTTAATAGTTGGGGGGGGGGGGAGCTCCCACTGTATTGCCATACAAAATATTTGTTCTTTGATAATTTTAAAACTAAAAATTTGTCGCTACAACAGTTAAACAACTTTGAGTAGATTTGCTGTTGGTTTTTTATGTCTGAGGTAACAATAAACTACTTAATCAAAGATTAATGATAAAGTCGTATGATAATTTTAAAACAAAAAAATTGTTGCTACAAACAATTAAACAACTTTGAGTAGATTTGATGTTGGTTTTTGACGTCTGCATTGGGTAACAATAAACTACTTAATCAAAAATTAGTGATAAAGTCGTGTGACCGACCGAACTATACTTCGTCTTTAACACTGAATCCACGTCCACGAAATTTCAAAAGTGCCAGCAATTAACTTATGCAACAAAGACATTTGAAAGATACGATGAAGGATACTATCTGATGTAATCAACACTTACTCCAGGTTCCCTGAAGCACTACTAACTACTCAGTAAGGAATTAGATCCTTCGCAGTCCTTGCCCCCACATTGTGGAACAGTTTACCAAAGCACATTAAACTTCACCTGGTCACTTCGCTTCTTTACTTAAAACATACCTTTTCACCACGTAAAATTAATCTTGTATTCTATAAATCAAAGTTGTAAACTGTTATAGTATCGTATCGTAGTGAAACACCTTATTATATTTGTAAAGCGCATAGAGACTTGGTTCAATGCGCGCTATAAGCTCAAACTTATGATGCATCCATCACACTGGCTAACCATCAACGTACGTTGAAGTAATGTGGAAGGTATAGTGTTGGCTAGCATGGCACCTTGATGAAGTATAACATGCGGTTTAAGGCAAAAGCGATGATGTCTGGTGACAAACACTGCATGTAACACTTAGAATAAAAATACACGTAATTCGGTGTTGATCGAAGCTCCTGAAAGTCAGTCTTACTTCTAACATGTCTACCATCAAGGGTGTAACGAGTTAGTGACAGGACAGGATCCCAATATTTCTCGTAGATCTCCTCTTTCTCCTCTGAAGACAAGTCCTCGTTTTCTTCCTCCTTAACCCAGGCAACGTACAATCTGCCCTGACTGTCTACAGCTGCATACAGTTCTCCACTAGGTTTGGTGATGGTGCTGCCTACATTACCATTTCTGTCATATAGAGTCACAACGCTTGGTGTGGTGGTGTCACAGGTACTTGTCACTATTGTACCTGACTTTGTTGCACAGATATGTCGTGGTGTTGTCAATCCTGTTGGAATGATAGCAGTTGGTTCAGAACCAGTGGGCCTGAAGATGTAGATGTTACTGGTCTCATTTACAACATATATGTTGTCATTGTGGTCTGTGCTAACTTGAGTGACATAAGAGGAATTATGGGGAATGACAAACTCCATGTTACTTGGTGAACCATCTGCATTGAACATGTTCAACGTGTTATAGGCTGGCACAACCGACCTCCCATCAGACAGAAATGCAATATCGGAAATGTTGTATGCACACTTGTTGAGATGCTGCCGCTTACTACCATCCACACCACACACTAATGGCTCATAATCTTCATCAAACACAATGCATGCAGCACATTCATGTGGCATTGCCGCCATTCCACGTACACAGTCTGGTAACTCCACCTTCTTCACCACAGTCAGGATTGGTGTTTCTACCACCATCTTCCCCAATTCAATGACACCATCCCCGGCAGGCACAAAGTGCGACCTCTTTACAGTGTCGAGAACCTGACCGAATAACTCCTCATCAACCTCTTTCTTCAGCAGTTCTTTCAATTCTCTACACAGGTGGTTGTGTGTTTCAAGACTGTCTCCTTCCAGATTGTCCAGGCGATTATTTGATACTAACATACCAGAGCCTTTGATACGAGATAACATCTGACGTTGATTTTCTTTTGATTCGTTTAATTTTCCTTCCTGTATTTTCTGGAACCCGTCGATTTCCAGCAGCAATGATTTCTCATTTTGTTCCATCTGCTTCATTTTCTTTTCACGAACCTGACGAATTTCGACTTTTAGTTTGTCAATAGAAGATTTCAACTCGCATCTGTGCACCTCAATGGTGTGGATATTCCTCTCAATTTGAACTTTCCTTTCAGTGCTCTGGTCAAGAAGCTTCTCTACATTCTCTTGCATCTCCTTTTCAAAATCGTCACGGTTTCTGATCTTGTGATCCCGATGGGTAACAATGATACACTAGATGCACACGTGGACTTTGCAATCGTCGCAGTAAAAATCTCTCTTTCTGATTTGTGGTGGAGCATTATTCAAACTGCTTGATAATGTTCTCCTTTCCAGCCATAATATCTTGCATAGATACAACGTGATGGTCTTTCAAACCAGTTACCATTCTCTTGTGTCCATTGTAGCAGTCGTCACACATATACTTATCACAATCGTGGCAAAACACGAGTGCATTAAGTTGCATTTTACACAATGTACACTTCGGACGAACCTCAAAAAGAGCAGCAAATCCACCGGTATTACCATGCAACTCTTCAGCAAGTCCATTGACTGTAATATTTGATAAGCCTTGGACACAGCGCTCGGTAAACTTGGTAGGTTTGCGACATGTTGGACAGACCATGTGATCTAAGTCTCGGTGACCCTTATCGTAAGTCTCCAGGCATTTACAGCAAAATGTGTGGCCACAGCTTAAGAGTTTGGCATCCTCAAATATGTCCAGGCACAGAGGACACATCAGACTCTCTGAAGGTTTGGGTTTTTCTCCTTCAGCCATATCGGCTTCTCCTTCTCTCCACACCAATCTTAGTTCACTGGTTCACCTCTGTGTAAAACTGCCTTTGTTTTTGTTTGCTGCAATGGCATCCAGACACAATGACATAAATTAACATGTTTCTACCATCAGAAAAACAGGCAGCAACGCAGACGAACTGATCATTAAATACAATTATGCACATTATTGTATGTAGGCCTAACCAGGAAGTAATATACTCCCACATGGCGCATCATATGTACGCAACCTCGGTACAGTAATACACTATATTTCGCACTTATTGCTCAATACTCTGGAGTGGGTTTCCTCACGCCCTTTTGACCTTTATAATAGACTATATATCCTATGACTGATCGACACACAAACACAGACACACAGACACACACACACACACACACACACACACACACACACACCACACACACACACACACACACACACACACACACACACACACACACACACACACACACACACACACACACACACACACACACACACACACACACACACACACACACCATCACACACAAACACACACGCACAGTTACACATTTACCAAACAGCCATAAGAATATTGACAAGTGAAAGCTACATGTATAAAAATGTCAAGTATACACAGACTCTGCTCAATAAATAGTTTTTATTCTCATAAAACTATAACACTTGAAAAAGTGATTACTAAAGTCTTTGGCACGTTGGCTTTTATATATAGCAATAAAGCAACAATTAATCATGTCTACCACTACATAACACATAAATACTCATATAAATAACTATTCGTGAAATTATGTATGACTGAATATTTTCTCTATGGTTAGATATTTCGATCAGTAGACTTAAAAATTTGGAGTGTTAAACATCATACTGCATGTAAGTGTATTTTGGCAAAGATTACAGAAATTTTGCAAGGCTGTGGCAGTGAAGACAAGGTGCTCTCATTTTGAACAAGGCAAGCTGATACAACCATTGATAATTCAGATGCTCTTTATAGTTTTAAGATAAGTCTAAGTAAAATGTAATATTAGATATCTGAAGGTTTAAATGTATCATACATTTTAAATGTCATAAACTTCTACATTGTTCGGTGTAAGCAGATACATTGATGTTAAACATCATACTCCACACAAAAATGAGTGAAATCATTCACTCTTTAGGAAATGAATATAAAAAAAGTGAATTTCAAGTGAATATATGTTTTTTTTAACCCATTTTGAAGTGATCTCCGTGATCACTCGGAATCCTTAAGTGATCCCTGAAGTCACTCCAAAATGAGTCAAAATCACTCAAGCTCACTCGAAATTCACTTTTTTTTGACATTCACTCCTTAAAGAGTGAACAGTTTCAGTCTTTTTAAGAGAGACTACTAGTAAGCGAGGGTTTTATCCTTAGGTCCACACATGCAGGAAAAACACCAAATTTACATTTACGTACATTTACTGATACTCTTAGTTTTGACAGAATGAATAGAAGTATTAAATATCTGAAAGTTTAATAATATCATACTTTAAAATGACCTAAACTTCTATCTGTTGGTCACTGTGTAACTACGAACAATGATATTAAAGGGCACAGTAGGCTAGGATTCTACCATAGAGTTTGTACATGCAGATGAAAACAACACTAAATTTGCATTTTAAATAGACACGGCTCTGTGTGATTTATATACTTTCAGTTTTGACATCATGAATTAAAGTCTTAAATGTCTAAACGCTTAACCATATTATACTTATAAATGAAATTAAGTTACACTTGTTCCAAAGATATCTATCTCATGTGGATACTGACTACTTCAAACATTCAGTCAAAATAGACAATAAGATCATCAAAACATCTTTCTCAAGTCTCAAAACTAGTATTATACAAGGCTTGTTTATAATAATCATGAAATTGCCTACAAATACTCTCACAGTCTCTACAAGTTAATGCAGCTTTAACATTACAGCCAAAAATCACACAGGAGTGAAACTTGAACAAAGATAATTAAAAAGACATGTTATACTTGAATAGTGTATCCAAAAATTAAAAATAAAAAGTAAAATCAATGAGTGACGTTTCCCCTGTACACTGCTGTGTTTTAGAAATGTTGTCCCTGGAACATCAATTCAGGTACCGATACCTATATGTACATACGAGGTGTGACAAAGAAAAAAAACGAGACTGTAACAGCCACGCCCATGACGCAATGGCAATCAACCCACCGCCCATGTCACTGTGTTGACAAATATCTCTTCAACATTCTGCTATAATATTGTTCACCTATCTCGCTCTGTGCCCCCTCATCGGGCTGTTGAGTGGCACGCCCTAGCTGCTTTGCTCCGTCACTACACTATACAGCGCGTCTCAATAATAAAATGTGCAAGTGAAAAACGCCCCCTTTAGCACTTATGAAGTACTCTTGTGAAATGATGCTTACATCTACGTCAAAGGCATAGACTTAGCTTTCAAATATCGTTTATTCTGTTCTATGTGCTTATTCAAATCTTGTGATATGCATAATTAAATACAAAAGTGTGAAATCACAATTGTGCCACTTTTACTGCAGTCCATATAAAAGTGACACAATTGTGATTTCACCCTTTTGTTGTGTACAACATATCTCGAGATAAAAATAAGCAAATTGAACAGAACAAACGGAATTTGAAAGCTGAGACTTCGATTTTGACGTTAATGTAACCCTTATGTCACAACAGTATGTCATATTGCCATGAATTGTGAACAAACAGGGCTTTCATGGTCATCGAACCTGACTCTTACGGAACTAAACTTTCGGAAGATTACTTCCTTTTTGTATGTTTCTTTGACGTGAACTTTACAAATTGTAGAATACAAAACACTCAACACAGAGTACACGCCATACCGCTAAAAATATGTCCAAACATAGGTTTGTTTTCTTTTTGTTGCAAGACAGCCACACAATTAGTGTCAATTAAGTCTTAATAACGGTGAATTATGTAAACAATCTGAGTGAAATCGGATAAGTAAACATCTCATACGACACGATGCATGAACTCCCCTGTATTTAAATGACCAGATATTATTAACAAACAGAATCCAATAAAGTAGAATATATAGCATTATATGTAGGTAAAATCACTATGACCTTATTATGTTATAATATACTTGTACATGTAAGAATCTACTTTTTTTTTACAATTGCATTTGCATGTGAATGCTATAAACACAAATTACACCACAGAGTACTCCTATAATCATAACTGAATATTTTTGTGGTTGAAATCATGAAATTAATTCTGAACGTGTCGAGACCCTTTGCAGTATGCTGCACTGAGCAATATTTAGATAGCAGTACGTGTCAACATCAAAACAGCTCAAACTTCAATAGAAGAACGTGTTTTACACAAAAGTTTTGAATAGTAGTATAGCTTTTCTAACAATGTTATTTTTTCTTTAAATCTTGATATAGATATTTCTCGAATTTGACTTTGTGCAGTTATTTAGTACAAATTAATCAATAGCCACAAATGTACAGAAAATGCACATTAATTTGTAGGAAAATATCCAATGTAATCCTACCCGTGCGTATTTAGTGAGACCTGTTCCTCTACTGTGTAAAAATGTCAAAAAAATTAAATTACTGCCAAAACTTGTAACCTTGTAACACTGATTGAAAGGGTACTAATTGTGGTGCAAAACTGTGCGGGCAACTCATCAAGTGTTGATGATATTAAACAATACATTAATCGAATAGGAAACATATTCGGTTGTATATGTACAAGTCATCATAATTACAGCCTGCAAATTAGAAATTAAAAATCCTCATGGACAATAATAACTACTGACATTTTGTGCAATGTCTTCTTGTATTTCACACGTAACAATAGTGTATGCGAGTCATACCAATTAAAATCAGAAAGAAAGATATTTAAATCAATTTTAAAGGGCAGTGACATGATTGAAAGAAAGATAAAATGCCTCTTGAACCAAACTGGTTGAAAGATATATTAATAGATGCACCAGCTGGAAAGTATCTCCTGGCTGGAAGGATTTTGTGATCCGGAAGTGATGGGTTATTTCCTCTGTAGCCATTGAGCTATCTTTGCCTGTGTTAAATTTCAGATTTATCTTGAATTTGTTTACTTTTTTAAAATGTATCTATTGATTTTTCAATAATTTCAAAACAATATACAACAAATCACCAAAATTACGATAATCATACACAATAAAAATAAAAATAACAATCTAAAAATAAATAACGAAAAAAAGGAAGAGAGAGAGAGAGAGAAAAAAAAAAGCAGCTTACAAGATTGAAGCCCGGCCACAGGGAGATTGCAAAAACATAAATCAACGGAACGAGAGGATGCCCAAGGCACACCGGACACGACCCCACGAACCAACCGGCCGAACGACGACCAACTCGCTCCTCGGTTAATTACAAGGCAGACCCAATTATTATGAGGTTGAGGGTAGTGGAATTTGTTTACTTAAGCCGAATCAAGCATGAGCAAACTAGCATTTTGTTTCTCTCGAGCCCGATAAAAATACATTCCATAGAACCCTACACCACAGATTTGTCTATTACAAGGCATACAGATGGAAGTTACTTTGGAATCAGTCAACTTGTGACTTCCAAATTCCACAGTAGAATCCTTAGACACAGTTTACTTGATAGATTAGTTTAACCACAAGTTGAGGACTATTCCCAATCATGTCATTAACCTTTAAACCCAAAGAATAGTTTTGGGAAATGTGAAACATTATCACATTATCTGCTTAGATAGACTAATATCATCTATTTCATGCCCTGTAAATAACATGCTCTGAAACGCTTCCAATTTTTAAACAAGAAACTGATGAAAAAAATGTAGAAGTCCGGGGCCCCAACTTTTTTGACATGGGAAATGTACATAGTGGTATATGCTCAAATAATTTACTCATAAATAATAGATTACATTATGTCACTATTAGCAATTTTCAGTAGGTTTCATGTTGTTTTCTCCTGTCCATCATGGTAATACAGTACTATACTTTATGAAAGATTGATGGTTGTCTGATACACCAAAACTATACTTGGGCTTTAAGACTAATTTGAGCCTCAAAATCCATGATACTGGCATGATATGAGATTCATGTTAATATGTCCAAACATTATGCCATACACACTACACACTGGAAAGATATATTGTAGCATACTTATTTTATATATCCATAAAAAACTGTTCAGATGATGCAGGAGGTACATGTAGATTGTGTTGGCTAGTATGGCACCTCGATGAAGTATAACTTATGGCCACACGCAAAAGCGATGATGTCTGCTGACAAACACTGCATGCAACACTCACGACAATCGGCAAGTTCTAAATTCAGCTCCTGGAACTCAGTCTGACTTCTGACATGTATACCATCAAGGGTGTAGCGAGTTAGTGACCGGACACCCTTACCCTCAACCCATGCAATGTACAGTCTGTCCTGACTGTCTACAGCTGCATACAGGTAGCCACTAGGTTTACTGATGGTGCTGCCTACATTACCATCTCTGTCATACAGAGACACAATATTTGGTTTGATGATGTCACAAGTACTAGTCACTATTGTACCTGACTTTGTTGTACAGATCTGTCGTGGTGTAGTGGTTCCTGTTGGAATGATAGCTGTTGGAACAGATTCAGTTGGCTTGAAGATGTAGATGTGGCTTGTCCCATTTACAACATATATATCATCATTGTGGTCTGTGCTAACATTTGGGCTTTGAAATGACAGGTGAGGAATGGCAAACTGTGTGCTACTTAGTGAACCATCTGCGTTGAACATCTTCAACCTGCGAGGGGTAGACACAACTGTCTTCCCATCAGACAAAAATGCAATATCGTACATTTCGTCTGCAC
>JZLH01S0173431.1:5320-22606 GCA_001188425.1 Eucidaris tribuloides | reverse complement strand
ACACACACACACACACACACACACACACACACACACACACACACACACACACACACACAACACACACACACACACACACACACACACACACACACACACACACACACACACACACACACACACACACACACACACACACACACACACACACACACACACACACACACACACACACACACACACACACACACACACACACACACACACACACACACACACACACACACACACACACACACACACACACACACAACACACACACAACACACACACACACACACATATAAAACTATTGTGATAGTATAAACAGCTTTTGGCTTTTGTATAAACAAATATTAACCCCTTGGGCTCGATGCTATATGGCACTGTTGTTCATTGAGAGACGACGCGATTTGCAAGTGGCTGGATTTGAAGGGAATATAAACCCATGTTTTCTTATAAAATCATTTACAGAATATTTATTGTCTCACTCTGTTGTGGACAAAAATGTGTAATTTTTGGGACAAACGCATGGAGCAATAAAACTCTACCGCTTATCCAGCGTTTGACCAAAATTGTTGTTATATCTTCTGGGCTTCTGTACAAGCCTGTCGTCCCCAAGGGGTTAAAGGCCTGTTTTTTTATTAATCATGTCTGAACCCCGAATGATTGTGCTCAGTGCGCCATAATAGATGAATCATGTTTTTGTTAAATTAAGATGATATATAAATTAATACAAATAAATGCATGTATAAATAAATAAGATTAAAATGACAAAATACGTTGGAGTATTTGTGAAAGAAAAATCATTGTCTCATGAAGTGCACTCTTGCATTTATAGCGAATTTACCGTATATTTATATTTATTTGTATATGTGCGTGCATGTTGGTGTCGTGTATATGTGTGTATGCCAGTGATGTGTATGTGTGTGTGTGTGTGTGTGTGTGTGTGTGTGTGTGTCTATTTGTCTGTCTGTCTGTCTGTGTAGATGAAGAAGGGATCTGCGTTAACATACTAAATTTTGGAATCTGAAATTTTAATACCATGTTGTAACTTTGTATTAGTCAAAGTCGCATAAGTCATTATTGTCCAAGTTAATGGTCTGTGCAGGCATGGACCATAGGTCCATGGTACAAGTTCCCTTTCTTTAATTCTTGTTTCCAATCTGTCAGTTGGGCTGATATATGGAGCTTCATTCAATATTTTGGAGATTTGGGAATTAATTGCAGTATTTTCACACGATGTTATGTACCAAAATGGTTCAATTCTAGTGCTCCTCTCTTTGATTTCAAAATAGTCATCACTGCACACCCATTTTATAGGAGTAGGGTTCGCTTTTTATCTATAGTGTGTTTTTGATGGGGTATTCAATTTTGTCACAATCAAATAAAAAGTAATTTCACATATGGCAATAATGTCTTTAATGCTTTACGTATATATCTACACATACCGATCAAATTCTTTATTATCTGAAATATAGAAATGGGAGTGGGTTTCCATTTAAGTGATAAGCTAACATTGTGGAGCTTCAATTTAAAAAAAAAATGTCAACCTTTGATATCTGAGCTACATAGTAGTGTTCAAATGGACAGATGAACATCCGAGAATACAAAAGTTTGTAAAGTTACGCTGCCAATGGCAAGGTATGCATGAATAAACAATTTCTAATCCGGTGGATGATAAAATTGCCTAGATCTGCACACAGTAAGTCTATGGGAAGAAAATTTGCAGGTGAATGCGGTCAATTTGAATGCTTGTAGATTTTCACTTTTTTTAACGCACTAAATCATCATTTTGAAATACAATTTTTTCAGGACTTCATTTTTAGACCTTATCAAAGCGTGGAGGATTATGTAGCTCACATTTTTTTTAACTGCGGTAAATGTTAGCCAGTGGCTGTAACTTTTATGACTCGTTTCATATTTTATTCCTCATATAAAATGGAGAAATATACCGTATTGCAACATTATTTCAATGTTGTTTGTTCAATAACATTATTTTAGTGTTGTAAATTCGATAACTTTACATACATTTTCATAATATTTTATAGTTGAACGTATATGTCCATTGAACACTTAGCTTAAATTTGTGTGTTATATACCCCGCCACACGAGGCCAGTCCGATATGTGAATATTTTCACGGGTGGGCATGCGTTTGCATGCACGTTTTCCCGTCTGTTTTCCCGTCTACATAAAATTATATATTTCAAGAATTGCTTTCGTGTGGCCGGGTCTGCTGATTATAGAGCATGTTGAAGTTAATGTATTATTTTCAAATCAAAATTCATTATTGTTTAATGTATAGCCCTGTAACCTATCTTCCAGATGCCTAATGGCACATAGGGCCTCCACCGAACGTATCCATTCTGACCTATCAGCTGCGGCTACTCTGGTTTCTGCCCATGACCTCCATCAATCCTGGTTTCTTCTCTTTTCTACAGTACGTTGCCAAATTGTTTTGGGTCTACCATTGTATAGCCCTGCATGTACGTAAATATGCCATGACCTGGTTTGCATGTTTGTATTTTTTGATTGTTTTTTGACATACATGCATGAATTTTTCTTTCCTTTATTGTTGTATACTAACTAATAAAGTTATCATGACTACTACATCTTTGATAATCATTGACGTCAAGACAATGACTAAAAAATAACCATATTTTTGCATCCAGGCAAATGGCGGTGCTTTGAAAATGACTTATAAACGGTGATTTATTTTCCATTACAGAAAAATCATCAAAGTAACGTTGAATTTGTATATGAACCTGACTTTAAAATCATATTTTTTTTTTCAAATCAACATTTTAATGGATTCAACTTATAAAGAATTGACTGTGTAAGGACTACTTTATCAGTTCCATTATGACAATCTGCAACATTTAATTATTGTCATATATTGCAAATTTTGCCCCCCCCCCAAAAAAAAACCCTTACAACAACAACAACGTCCATAGATTTTTAACCTGATAACTGTTATTTAATTCCACTTGTCATATCAATCAACTAGACCACGACGACCCAACACATTAAATCCAAACTAAGATGATATGTCAGAATTTATTCTCTCAAAGGAAAATGAGTGAAAATGTTCACTCTTAAAGGAGTGTATGTTAAGAAAGAGCGAATTAGAGTGAACTTGGAGTGAATCTGTGTGTTTTGGCTTATATTGGAGTGACCTTAGCGAAAACAATGGGATAATTCACCTGCTAAGGAGTAGACATCTTCACTCAATTCTTTAAGAGAGTATATACACATGACTGCTTAAACCCAAATGCTATTATAAAAGAGTCCGTAAATAAAAGAATATTACGCACAAGGTTAAATTTGCACAAAATAATCTTGTAAAACTTTATGAGCTTGTTGTCTTTAAGATGATACAGTATCAGGGGAGGCGCCTGGGGTGGCAGGAAGGCGCCTGTCCCCATGAAATTATCAAAAGACAGAAAATCACACGTTTTCGCAGAGTAATACATGGAATTTAGTTTTTTCTTGACATTTTCGCTCCCCCCCCCCCCCTCCGAGAGTTTCGCCATCCTCAGAATTTTACCCTGGCACCCTCCCTGCACAGTGGTTATCAATGATCAAAATAAAAAAAGTAACAACATTGATAGTGAATCAATCACAATCCTAAAAGAATATTCCTAGTAATTAATTTGAGAAATATCCCAAGCATGCTTTAATAATCACCATAAGTTTCTAGTGAAAATGGCACTGTACATTATATTCTTGAATGCTATTCAGCATGCCGGTTACCTTCCGTACTTGGAGAAGGCTTTCAGCCTGGGTTTTCGGCGTACGAGCTGTCACAAAGGTTGTCTTCCCTTTTATTGAAGTGGATAGATTGAAACCATTAACTGACCTAGATAAATAGCTAGTTAAAGAGCGTATATGAAAGCAATTTTACTATTAACGGCTAACATGTAATTGCTAAGGTAATTAAATTCAATAATCATATTATCTCTGATATTACTTTAAACTCACAAAATATATCATAAAACAAATAATTTAATATATTGCAGTTGAAATAACTACCGATTGGACATATTTAACTGATCATAAACTTATACCAAATAAGTTAGTGAAGAACATATGAAATATACAAGGCATTTATATAGTCGGAGAACTTTCTCTTCAATATTTGAAATCACCATCACTATGAGCTTATTTGGAATCAACGTCTCAACTTAATGCCCAGTCTATTTGATTGACATGACCGAAAAACACATGATTTTGATCATGCAATACAGTTTGAATGTCTTGCAACTGACAACTTAAAAAATGTACTCCTTGCGCAATAGAACTAAACCCAACAGTTATAAGACATATGTTAGTATTATGAAATATTTACAAGTATGCGTTCAATTTATTATGGTTATAAATGCAAAACAATCACATACGCCAACCCTGTGGAAATTTGATAAATGTTCTTTAATGAACTGCCCAATATAGACAAAAAATAACTTTACAGATAAATTCATTCCATAGATATCCTTGTATCCCACGCGGAAACTTAGTATTTCAAACAGTCAGCCAAATATAATAGACAATTAACTGAGAGTACGTGATTTACTCAAAACATATTTCTGAAGTCTCGAAATGAGTATTATACAAGGCCTATGTCAAAGTGAGAGTCATGAAATTGCCCTTATTCCTAGCAAACAAAAGGAAGTTAAGTAAAACATGCTCACAGTATCTATCACTTAATGCAATTTTAACTTTGCAGCAATGAAACTCTTTACATAACCTTAACACGAGTGAAACTTAAACAAAATAATGTTATACTTCAAAAGAATATACACAAAATAAAAATCAGAACAGTGAACACCATGAAACTTAAAGGCATGCTTTAACAATGTTTCAACCTATGAAAAAATTCTGAGTTACATGATCCCGAAACACAATTAGTATCTCTGATAAGGTAAATCCCTGGAAAATAGAAATTTAGAACAAGCATTAAAAGCTTTTAAAATGTGAAAATATACGAGCGACCATTCTAGTTTCCCCTTGTAAACTGCTGTGTGAAATGTTATCCATGTTACATTAATTCAGGTACCGATATATCTGTGTATTATACGGGTACCACAAAATGTGGACTGTAGTCCATAACTGTAACTTTATACATGATCTTGACCAATCAAATATCAAAATTTGCTCTTATCTTACAAAAACATTTGTCATTGGTCTAAAATATATATTGTATGTGATAGTGATCATCTACCAATGATGCATGTGAGGTGAGAACAAATTCTATCCCAGAAAGGGGGGGGGGGTCATAAACCTGTAAACAGGGCTTCATGGCCATTGGACCTGACTCTTACGGAACTAAACTTCCGGTAGAGCGAGTCTAACACTGACTTATATAAACAATCTGAGTTATATCGGATTAGTGAATATCTCATAAAACACGATACATGATACAATTTCTCTGTGTCTGAATGACCAGATATTACTAAAAAAAATAACATAATCCAGTAAACCAGAATATATACACGTATATAATTATACAAAGAAAATAAACACTAAAATCACCATGATTCTGATATAAAATATATAAGCGTCTGCAAGTTCATTACAATGAAATCTGAATGCTATAAAAAAACAAGTTACATCACAGATTATTCTTGTAATTCTAACTGAATATTCTCATGGTTCAAGTCATGCATGATTAAGTCTTAAGTTGTGGATCATTTTTGCAGTGTGCTGCATTGGGCAACATTTAGATTGTATTGTCAGCGTCAAAAAGCTAAAACGTTTTATACTAGGCGTTGAAAATAAAACTTGTCAATTTTAGAATTTAATAACTCAAAAACTAGAAAACAGATTATCAAGGTATTGAGTATAGTTACAGCAGAATAGTGACCAATTTTGTTGGAGGTGGTTTGAATACGATATCAATAATCAGTTTTACATGTATGTAATTCATGCTTATTTAAAAAGTTAGGGTTCAGATTTTGCTCAATTTCCAAACCCTTGTACAAAATTGAAACTGTACAGAAATCAAATGGTGTGTGTGAGTGCTTTGTCCACACACAATAGCAATAGACACTGGCTGTGTATAGTAAATAAAGTCTATAAGCAGTCGCCAGGCTAGATTAGTGAATATTTATAAAGCATTTTTCTAACCTGGAGACGTAATGAGAAACTGGCATACCAAAGTTTTCAAAGTGCGCTATTCACAGATATTGTCTATTGCTATTGTGTGGGGACTCAACACACACTCTCACACACACCATTTGATTTTTGTACAGTTTCAATTTTGTACAGGGGACTGGATATTTAGCAAAATCTGAACTGAATAGTGATATCTTATTTAAACCAACTCCACCATAAATTCAACTGCAACTATAGTTTTTGTGTTATTAAATACCAAACCTGACAAGTTTCATTTTTAACACCTAGTACATGCTCAATGAAAGAAAGAACCGCGAACAAAAGTTGTAGATGGAAATGTTGCCTTTAGAAAGTGTCTGTCATTTATATCAAAATATTGAAGATATTCCTAAAGTTCCAGTCAGTGAATTTATTTCAAATCAATAATTATCCACAAGTGTAGACAGCATGTAGGCTCCTTTATATCTGATCAAAATTTCTCAAGTTATTGTTTTCAAATATCTCAAATTTGTACGAAAATATCCAACGTAGCCGCACCATTGTTATTAGTGCCTGATTTATAGAGACCTGTTCCTCTCCCGTGTAAAACTATAATCAATTTAACTTTCATAGTTTTATACTTATAATACATATTGAGAGGGCACTGTATACAACTGTACTACCGATACGTTAAGAGTTAATATCAGACATTTTATTTTGAAATCTATTCTATTCAATAGAACATATCCGGTTTGCCTATAAATGGCTGGAACTTGTCATTATATATACAGTCTGTAAATTGGAAATCCTCATGGAAGTGTAAGAACTACTGGCATCAAGTACAATGTCCACACATATTTCAAACATTGTAATGTAAACTCATGAAAAGAAATATTCAAATCAAGGAGAGTCAGATTGAAGATACAATATTAAACCCTAAGTATATAGTTTTGGGAAATGTCGAAAAATGAAATTTAGTTTTGTTCTTTTCTGTTTATTAGACCTCTATAAGCTATCAATGCGCTGAAAATAACACGTAGTGAAATGCTTCAAATTTGAGAAATTGATTTTTTTTTTTTTTTTGGGGGGGGGTCTACTTTTAAAGGCATTGTATAACACTGTTTCCAGTTTAAAAAATCTAAGTTACATGATTCCACATGCTACCAGTGTCTTTGATAAGGTCTAAAAATGAAGCCCTGAAAAAAATTGTAGTTCAAAACGATCATTAAGTGCATTTAAACAGTGAAAATCATTGACCGACCATTCCAGTTTCCCCCCATAGACTGCTGTGTGGCAGAATTTTCTATCATCTGATATTTTATTCATTTCCGATTTTTATCTGCACATATTTTACTAGTGATAGCATAACTGTCCAAACTCTTGTGTTCTAGGGTGTTTTTTGTCCATCCAAACACTGTCAGATATGTCTGATAGCATAGTTTGACAATTTTTTAAATGGGGCTTCCACACTGTTATATAGTGTCTTTAAAGTCTGACCCCAACTTGTCTTGTCATAAGAAATGTACAAAGTGATATATAACTCACTAATAATTAATACATCACATTGTGTCACTACAAACAATTTTCAGCGAGGTTTGGCTAATGTCCATCATGAAAATACAGTATTATAGACCTTACTTGATGAGAGATTGATGAAAATGTTGTCTGATCGACCGAAACTATATTTGGGCTTTAATTAAGACTGAATCTGGTTTTAAATTCCATGACAATGGCATGTTAGTGATATCAGATTCATGCTACATTAAATATGCCAAAAATTATTGCCCAAAGACACTGCACACTGGAAAGATATATTGTAGCATATATTATAATACACTCCTACTCATAATTATAGAATATTTTGTTGATACTTCAGTTCTTTCTCCTATATCGCCCCAAAATTTTCAAGATAAGTGTTTATTTCACAAAAATGCAGTATGTGAAGCAATTTTTGGATTTCATGAGATGACCAAAGTAAAAACTAAAATACGTTTGAGCGCAAAACCAATTATATATTTGTGTTTTTTTTTAATCCACAAAAAATCATGAAAAAAGTATTAAATTAAAGTAATAAAAAACACACAAAAAACTGATAAATTCTGATCTAATGACATTTATCATTAAATTAGTAATTGTACGTTACAAGTCTAATAACGCGCATAACCACCACGTGACCCACCAAAACTCTGGATACCGCCATTTATAAACACAGGTTTTAGCGTCGAGTCGGACGCTACAAAATGTTCGACATTTCTGAAATACTTGGATTAAACTTGTTTCACCTAGGGTGAGCAAATAGTAATCCCAGATGTACCGTTCACGGAAAATGACAACTTCTAAAATGTCTCTAAGATATTCCATAATTATGAGTATGAGTGTATTTTAATGTAATCATTATGTAGCGTATATCAAAATAAAATCAGTTCAAGTGATGCAGAGGTACATGCAGTTGCGTTAGCTAGTATGGCACCTTGATGAAGTATAACTTCTCGTAACAGGCAAAAGCGATGATGTCTGGTGACAAACACTGCATGTGACACCAGCCACGACGATTCAGTGTTAATCTAAGCTCCTGAAACTCAGTCTTACTCTTAGTTCTGACATATCTACCATCAAGAGTGTAGCGAGCTAGTGACAAGACACCCTCCTCCCACTTTACTAACTGAACCCATGCAATGTACAACCTATCCTGACTGTCTACTGCTGCATACAATTCTCCATTAGGTTTAGTGATGGTGCTGCCTACATTACCATCTCTGTCATACAGAGTCACAACACTTGGTGTGGTGGTGTCACAGGTACTTGTTACTATTGTACCTGACTTTGTTGTACAGATCTGTTCCGGTCTAGTTGCTGTTGGAACTGCTAGTTTAGAACCAGTGGGCTTGAAGATGTAGACGTTTCTGGCCCGATTTACAACATATATATTGTGGTCTGTGCTAACATGAGGGTCTCCTTTGGATCCATCAATGGCAAACTCCATGTTGGTTGGTGAACCATCTGCGTTGATAAGCTTCAACCTGACACCCCCAACTGACACAACTGACCTGCCATCAGATAGAAATGCAATATCCGAAATGTTCATGTCGTCTAGAGTTGCCTGACACAGCAGCTCAGATCTATTATGCAACAACCTAGATCTACCATCCATACCAAACACAACTAATCCACGATGACGAGTCGCAATGCATGCAGCACATTCATGTGGCATTGCTGCCATTCCAGTTGTCTTTTCTGGTATCTTCACCCCGTTCACAACTTTTAGGACTGATGAAGTGTCATACACCATCTTCCCCAAATCAATGACACCATCCTCGGCAGGCACAAAGTGCGACCTGTTTATCTTGTTGAGAACCTGACCAGCTAACTCTTCATCAACCTCTTTCTTCAGTAGCTCCTTCAATTCTCTACACAGGTGATTGTGTGTTTCCAGGCTGTCTCCTGCCAGATTGTCCGGGCGATTGGATACTAACATACTGGATTCTTTGATACGAGATAACATCTGGCGTTGATTTTCTTTTGCTCCGTTTAATCTTCCTTCATGTAGCTTCTGAAACTCATTGACTTCCTGCAGCAATGATTTCTCATTTTGTTCCATCTGCTTCATTTTCTTTTCACGAGCCTGACGAATTTCGACTTTGAGTTTCTCAATGGAAGATTTCAACTCGCATTTGTGCACCTCGATGGTGTGGATATTCCTCTCAATTTGAACTTTCTTATTAGTGCTCTTGTCAAGAAGCCCCTGAACATTGTGCATATTGTAGCAGTCATTACACATAGACTTGCCATAATCTGGGCGAAATATAAGAGCATTAACCAACATTTTACACGATGTACATCTTGGACGACCCTCAAGAGCAGGAGTAAATCTGCCGGCAGTATCATGCCACTCATCAACAAGTCCATTGACGGTAATGTTTGACTGTAATCCTTGGACGCGGCCCGCATCAGTAAACTTAGTAGGTTTGCGACATACTGGACAGACCGTGTGATCTAAGTCTTGGTGATCCTTATCATAATTTTCCAAGCATTTAAAACAAATGTATGTCCACAGCTCAGGAGTCTGGCATCTTCAAATATGTCCAGGCACAGTGGACATTCAAGGTTCTTTGAAGGTTTTTTCCGTTTTCTTCCTTCAGCCATATCGACTTGTCCTCCTCTCCACACAATTATGACTAGTTTTCTGGATCACCTCTGTATAAAACTGCGTTTGTGTTTTCGTTCCACCATACGAAAACATGCAGCAATTCAGAAGAAACTATAATGCATGCAACAAAGAGTTAATATTTATCAAAAGAGACGCAGAACTGAGTGTGCATACTTGGTACAATACATGATATTCCATAGTCGACTGCTCATCAATACTCTGCTGTTGGTTTTCCCACGCCTGTTTGACCTTGTAGTCTGCATTAGAATATAGGCTATAATGAAAATTAACGCTCACACACACACACACACAAACACATTCATACACCCACACACACAAACAGACACACACGCAAACACAGATAGACACACAGACTCACACACAGACAGACAGACAGACACACATACGCATCCATATGCACACTGAAACATACACATATATACACGCAAACACACACTCACGCACAAACTCACACACACACACACACACACAAACACAAACACACAGACATACACACCCACGTAAAGAAAAGACATAGTAATTTTGATAAGTCATTTGCATCCATAAAAAAAGTTGAAGTACACAGACTTTGCTCAATAAATAGCATTTATTACAAAAACTGTGACACCTCAAAAAGAAAAAAAACTAAGATCTTTAGCAAGTTGGTTTATTGCAGGTGCTAGTCATGAGAAAAACGTGTGTAACTGATATTTCAGCACACTGAAGTATTTGGAGTGCACAAAACCATACTAAACACTTGTTAACTATAATCAGTGGCGTGGCCAGGATTTGATCTTGGGGGGGGGCGCGGAATATGCGAGGGAGGGAAGCGACCGAGCCCGAGCGAGCGGAGCGAGCGGAGGGGGGGGGGGTAGGGTGTGGGGAGGGGGGTCGTCCCCCCCTCCCGACGGTGGAGTCTTTTGCTATTTTGATGACGTTAATCGTGCAATTTGGTGCGTGTTTTTGGCATGTTTTCTCGACTTAAAACAGTCCTACTGATTAAGATTAGGTAATATATTGCTGTAGATATTTTAACAGGAAGAAAAAACAACAAGTATATCATTTAAGTAAAATAAATATAGATTCTTAATCTTATCTAATCTATATAAATATCATGTGCACCGTCTGCTAAGCAGTCAAACAGAAATAGCATGAAAACCAGTGTTTGAACAATAAGAAGAGGGTTACAAACTGTACTCTACCTTAGAATAATCAATTGTGTCTTCCTGTTTCTAATATATATTTGTTGGTGGTGTTTTTTTTTTTGAGGGGGGGGTTTGAGATTAACAATTCTAACAACATGGCCATGTTAAAAATATATACTGGCTCCGGCGCGGTTCTAGAGCGGAAAATTGTAGGGGGGGGGGGCTACTGGGGGCTTGACGGAAACAAGCGCGGGAGGGTGTGGAAGGAGGATGCCCCCTCCGACGGTAAGAACTTTTTGAAAATACGCATAGAAAAGACGTGATTCTAGGAATGGTAATTATTTTAAAGATTTATTATATGAAGGTTATTAGGGATGGTAGTCAGGTTAAAAAAAAGATGTACAGGAAGTAAGTGAAAAAGTATAAGTGGGTAGTCATACTTGCGAGGGAGCAAAGCGACCGAGCGGGGAGGGTGTGGGAGGGGGAATACCCCCTCCCATGCTCGGAACTTTTTTGAAAATACGTATAGAAAAGACAGTTTTCAAGACATGGTAACTACATCAAGATTAGGGATTGGGTAGTCAAGCTTGCGAGGGAGTGAAGCAACCGAGTGTGGGAAGGTGTGGGAGGGGATACCCTCTACCACGATAGGAAAATTTTTCCAAATACGCAAATAAACGACGTGATTCTAGGCAGGGTAAATACATATTTAAATGAATATTTTATGAAGATTATTATGGATTGTCAGGTTTTCAAACAGATGTGCAGGAAGCCTTTAAAAACTGTAATTGGGTGAAGACATGCTTGCGAGGGAGCGAAGCAGGCGAGCGGGGAAGGGTGTGGGAGGGGGATATCCCCTCCTACGGTATAACTTTTTGAAGATACGCATAGAAAAGATGTGTTTCTAGGCATGGTAAATACATATTTCATTGGTATATTTTATCAAGATTAGAAATTGGGTAGTCATACTTGTGAGGGACCGAAGCAACCCAGCGGGGAGGGTGTGGGTGCATGGGGGATACCCAATCCCACGGCCACGGTAGGAACTTTACGAAAATACACATGGAAAATAAATTATTCTAGGAATGATAAAAACATATTTTAAAGGTATGACGGATTGTCGTTTTTTCAAAACGATGTTGAAGAAGCCGTCCAAAACTGTAATTGGGAAGTCATACTTGAGAGGGAGCGATGTGGGGGAGGGTATGGGAGGGGGATACCCCCTCCCACAGTAGCAACTTTTTGAAAATACGGATAGAAAAGACGAATTTCTAGGCATGGAAAATACATATTTTAAAGGTATATTTTATGAAGATTATTAGGAATTGCAATCAGGATTTCAAGAAGATGTACAGGAAGTAGGCCTGTATGAGAAAAAATGTAAATGGGTTGTCGAGGGAAGGTGTGGGAGGGGGGATTCCACGGTAGGAACTTTTTTGAAAATACGCATAACAAAAAGAGATGTTTCTGGGCATGGTAAATATTTTGAAATTTTGTGTATATCTTCTTTCTATCAATTTTATTTCATTTTATTTCAAGTGTTAGCTAGATCGCTTCAGTTCATCTATTAATATTTTCATTATAAAATATTTTTTGTGCGATTTTTTTTTTCTTGGGGGGGGGGTCTCTCCGGAGGAATAATCAGATTATAGTCAGACGGGGGTATGCGGATGAGAACTCCGAACCCATGCCAACATCTATTTTGAACTTAAATAAATATATAACATATTTTCAGTGGAGGATCTAGCTTTTGATAGGGGGATTAGCAAAAAAATGTGTGCCCGAAAATTTGAAAATAGCATATGTTAGCGCGCGAAGCGCGCCGAAAATTTGAAAATATCATAATTATGTTTGCGTGCGAAGAAGAAAAATAATTGCTGGAAGAAACGAACGGACTTGATTAGCACGAATTTACATAATCTAATAGAAGAAAATCAAGAAAATGAAGGCGGCGGCTTCACATCACGTTTTTTTTGTTTTTTTTTGTTTTTTTATCGGTTAGGGGGGGGGCGATCGCCCCCATCGCCCCCCCCCCCTTGGCTACGCCACTGACTATAATTGGGCAAAGATTACCGAAATCTTTCATGTATGTGGCAATAAAGACACGATTATTGATGGTTATTTTACTCTCATTTCGACCAACTTTTCATAATCTAAAACCCTTAATTTTGGCATCATAAATACAAGCATTAAATGTCTAGAAGGTTGACCATAACATACTTTTAAAGGCAAAGTCCACCGTGACGTCAACTTGGTTTTAACAAAAGCATAACAATGAAAGAAACATATTAATGGTTTGGCGAAAATCCATCAAAAATAGCGGAGTTATGGACTTTCAAAGTTTTAAGTTTGTGACGTCACATACGAGCAGCTCCCCATATGTCATATAATATTAATTCAATAAATTGCCACATTTTATTGGTTCATGATAATTGAATGGGGTTTGCATCATAGAAGCGTGTATGAAAAAATGTTTCTAATTATACATTATATTGAATGCATAGGTAACATCATTTTCAATTTTCTGAGAAAATTTCACTTTGTGGAATTTATAATACATAAGAATGGGGGAGCTGCTCGCATGTGACGTCACATATTTAAAACTTTGAAAATTCATAACTCTGCTATTCTGTGGTAGATATTCGCCAACTTTCATTAACATGTTACTCTCGTTGTTCTGCTTTTATTCAAACCAACTTCACGTCAGGGTAGACCTTGCCTTTTAGTGACATAAAAATTTACCTGTTGGGACATGTGTAACTATAAATATAGATATGAAATAACACAGTTAGCAAGGGTTTTAATCATTAGGTGACAAAAAATCTCAATTTCCCCATCTTAAGTACACACAACTTTGCATAACATAAATACTCTTAGTTTGGACAACATGAACAGAAGTATTAATATCTAAACGTTTAATCATACATTCAAATGACATAAACGTTTTCATGCTGTGTAACTACAAACACTGATATTACACAGCGAGCAAGTTAGGATTTTACAATTAAGTCCATACATGCACAAAACACACACACACAACTTACATCAAGTTAAAGCAATAAATCACCAGCTGAGGAGGTTTGTAACATGCACATGTTTGAGTAAGAGACTAAGGGACAATTTACTCCAATATATCTTGTTCGTTCTGCCCTTGTTTTGCAAGCTCCTAAATGACGAAAGATACATGCTCATGTTTTGGTTCTTTTGTGTTAAGGAAATGAGTAAAACAGGCAGTAATGCAGAAGAAACTATACATGCATGCAATAAAGAAAAAATGTAGTGCAAAATTTCACAAGCTGGTATTTATTATACGTGGTACAATACATGATATTAAATTGTCGACTGCTCAAATACTCTGCTGTGTTTCCGACGCCTGCTTGGCCTTGTTGTCTACAGTAGACTATAGCCTATACTGAAATGTACACATGCACACATACATACATATACACACACTACAGACACATGCAGACACATACAGACAGACATACACACACACACACACACCCATATGCACACTCGTACACACACACAAACACACACACACACACACACACGCACACGTACATGCACATACCACAATATACACGCAACACACACCACACACAAACTCACATCGACGCATAACATATGCAGACAACTTCGGACACACACACAACACACACACACACACCGCACACGTACATGCACATACACACATCATACACGCAAACACACACACACACACACACACACACACACACACACACACACACACACACACACACACCACACACACACACACACACACACACACACACACACACACCACACATCACACACACACACACCAAAATACCAGACGATAGTGATTTTGACAATCATCTGCATCAGGAAAAGTGTGAAGTACAAGACTCTGCCTCAATCAAATAGTTTTTATTCCAAAAACTGCTACACCTCAAAAAGAAAAATACCTAAGTATCTTTAGCCCAAAGGGGTTGCGTTATTACAACTGCAATTAAATGTGTTGAAAACTCAAGCTACAAAACACATAATTCCAAAAAAATTAAAAATAACTCAGTCATGAAAAAAAGTGTGCACAAAACCATATAAAACTTTTAACTATCATATGGCGCAAAGATTACCGAAATTTTCATGAGTGTGCAGTGCGAACATGATATGATGCGTTATTTACTCTAATTTTCGACCAACGTTGCATAATCTAAACTCTTATTTTTTCATCCATGCAACATAGAAGCATTAAATGTCTAGAAGGTTAACCATATCACACTTTTAAGTGACATAAACATTTACCTGTTGGTACATGTTTAACTTCTATAAATGTACATGAAATAGCACAGTTAGAAAGGGTTTTATCATTAGGTGAGAAAAATAATAATTTACATTTTAAGTAGACACAACTTTGCGTAATTAGATACTCTTAGTTTGGACAGCATGAAAAGAAGTATTAATATCTAAACGTTTAATCATACATTTATATGACGTAAACGTTTGTTTGCTGTGTAATTACACACACTGATATTACACAGCGAGCAAGTTAGGATTTTACAATTAAGTCCATACAAGCACGAAACACACACAGTTAAAGGCGCCGTCACACAATGACGAATTGACATTGCGTACCGCGAACGAATTAAAAAAATCTAAATACGCACAGCATTCCAAGCGAATGAATTCCGTATGGGTGAATTCAACCGAATCGAACGTACTGACAGCGAATCAAAACGAATCAAAAACGTCTCCATCACCATTTCCTAACTTATCACTAACTTACAGACAGCGATCTCTAATCGAACGATTAACGAGCTTTGCGTACGCTACGCGTACAGTCTGCGAATTCAAGTCGATCACATGGTGTCAGTGTGCATTTACGAACATATACCTTCTTGAGCTCAACGTCATTTTGTCCCATCATCTGAGTTTGGGTATCTAATTTCCCCCACTATGCCTAAATCCAAGAGAGACAAGATTTGTATTTGCATAGTATAAAATAGGGAGCACCAAAATTACTTATATGGTATAATTCCAGGACAAATTGATATGAAAGGCAACCTTTACCCCAATTTAATATTCGCGTGACAAAAATAGTAATAACCTGAAATCTGGCCAACGGTTAAGGTAATGATAAGCTCATATTTTTGCACACGCGTTGTATATTGGTGATTTTACTGTTCCAAAATAATGAACTTATTAAATTTCATGGTAACTTAATAGGGATTTTTTTATTAGGAAGATCTTCTTTTCTTTATGATCAATTATGAATATTTGGAAATTGAGTAATGTAGAATTTTCACCAATATGTATTCTTAAACAGTATTGTAAAACTGTTATGAGGAATGGACAAATATTTTGACCAGGGGGTGTTGCATGAAACTTTTTTCCGGAGAATAAAATCTGATAAAATCTGGTATTCTGAACAGAAGAGTTTTTCCCCTACGGTATAAATGAATATATATCGAATTTGATAACAACAATATTCATTTATTACCAGAGACATTTTCCTAGTATAAACACTATAAGCAACACACCCCATGGGGTAGGGTGTGCAATTTTCTTGCGCAAACACACAGGAATACGCGCGCGCGCACACACACACACACACACACACACACACACACACACACACACACACACACACACACACACACACACACACACACACACACACACACACACACACACACACACACACACACACACACACACACACACACACACACACACACACACACACACACACACACACACACACACACACACACACACACACACACACACACACACGACTACGTACGTACGTACGTACGTACGTACGTACGTACGTACGTACGTACGTACGTACGTACGTACGTACGTACGTACGTACGTACGTACGTACGTACGTACGTACGTACGTACGTACGTACGTACGTACGTACGTACGTACG
>JZLH01S0173413.1:0-10000 GCA_001188425.1 Eucidaris tribuloides | reverse complement strand
CAAAATAAACAAACAAACAAAACACATGAACAAAAAACAAACAAGCGAACAAACAAACAGATATTTAACTGGAATGGTTTTAATGAGTATTATTTTTAATACTTGAAACGCCACCCAACTGGGTATGTGATAGATTACAATGGTACTACAGTGTGAGGTATGCAGAAATTTACAGGTGAAGTAATTTTGAACAGGACCTTTAGGATTTTTAGTCTTGTTATAAGTTTAAGAATGACCGAATAAGTTTTACAGTGTGAGAATGCCGAACTGTCTTAAAAGTATTGGTATTAATTTTCAGCGTATTTAAGTTAAAAAGACGAATGACAAAAGTTAAAATGACATGAAATTAGCAGTCATATGTGATTCTTATATTTCAAACGTGTCACAAAGACTGAGAAATCTTAATATTAAAGACAGGCCTATACGTATTTGTCAAGAATGGCTGAATAAACTCCACAGTGTGTTGTATTCCAAAACTGACATGGTTAAAAACCTGCATTTTTTTGCTACCAAGTTTTGGTCGTTATTATTTTGATATATAAATGAACAACTTTGCATGTCATAAACTTATACCATTTATACAAATTAACTTCGTCATCAGAATGAAACTCAAGATAATATCGTTAATGATTATCATCATAATAAATGGTTGTAATGATAACTAAAAATGCATGTCTGTGTTGTGTCAAATGTTTGTGAGTAATTTTTAATTCAACGTTAGGCGTGACACGTTAATCATTACTTAACCCTGGTACGTGAAATTAATAATTTATGTGACAACACGATGGTTTGTGTAGAGATCTTATTAGAGAATGAGCTTTTCTGCTGTGACAACTACTGTTTTCTGTATTGAAGTGTCATGTTCAGAATACCAAGAGTTAAAGCAGCTTTTGTTTATTCAAATTACGTTTTTCTGCAAATATCTTATATATTTTAGTCCAAATAGGTATAAACAACCCTTTATTTTAATTAAGAAATTGTGACAAAAGTCACCCATGATGAACCAAAGGTTGAAGATACAGTAGTTAGAGATTGACCACGTGGCCCTATATGAAATTTCGCTCATTTAAAACAGCTAGATTTAAAAGTCAATCATAAATGTTTAATCATACAAAAACAAGCACGTTTGCCTTTTGAAGGTGGTGGCAGATTTGTAAAAACCTATATTGAAAATAATGACAATAAATGGAAAGGGAGTATTTCTTAATTCATACAAGAAACATACTCTCCCAGGTAGCGCTGTAATATAAGCAAGAAGGGAGTGTCTATTATGTTCAACTAGGTAAGTCATCTAAGTTGTGCTGCTGGAGGTGTGCAGATGAGATTCCCTGCCTTTAAATCGACCAGTAAATACACTCAAACACAAAAAAAACTTTAGATATTCATGCTGTCACAAGCAAAATATACACAAGAAAATATCAGAATACATATTACTTATTCTCCGGTGGAGGAAAAAGTTTATGGAACAGTAATCTAGTTTTGATAGCTGGAATGGTTGTTCATTGAATTTTACTATTTAACGGCACTTAATTGAAGCACATGTTTTTCAGGGCTTTATTTTTTTTTACCATATCACTGATATCAGAAACACACATATAGCTAAGTGATTATGGTTCAGAATTGTTGAAACTTGAAACATTGTCAAATTTGCCTTTAAAGCCCACTGTCAAGGGTCAACCACGGAGGGGATGACAAGTACATGTAGTCTTGGAATACAGGTACATATTCACGAACATGGACTGTTACAGTGCTATAATGTAGGCCTACAGATTGTGGGAGGAAAACAAATGTATTTTTTTCACACTGTTATGGCTGTTTCCGTTGCTTTACGGGTGTCATTAGTGCAGTGCACCCATTTTATGATTTTAGTCAAAAGAGAGCGTTTTTCATCCTGTAATGACAGT
This sequence comes from Eucidaris tribuloides, assembly GCA_001188425.1. NCBI lineage: Eukaryota > Metazoa > Echinodermata > Echinoidea > Cidaroida > Cidaridae > Eucidaris > Eucidaris tribuloides. The sequence continues at coordinate 8,096 of JZLH01S0173413.1, read as the reverse complement.
GGGCCTTCAATACTTCATTATCTACTGAATTAATCCCAACTCTCGTAGAATATAGTCTCCGATGGCACGCACTCCGGCGTACATCTCTTCACCGACTGGTTGGATTTGGTTTTCTGGGAGGAGAAAACCGTATTGACCTTTATCGCGCAGTTCCACGGTGTAGGAATACTTGGCGCCTAGGCCGCCCTTGAGCTTGTCACTCGGATCGTAGGGAACGTAACCCCAGTCCTTACTCGACCCAGCCGCTTCATCTGGGAGAGAATAAGCCAGTTCGAAATTAGAATTTACCCATGTGCAGAAGACAATGGAAAAAAGGTAAGTTGTACGAAGCTTGTGTAAGCAGACATTTTGGTTAGTGTGTTTATGAATCAGTTATTTCCAAAATTAAGAATTAAGGGTTACAATTCTTCTCTGTTTTATCTCGCCTGCTATGCATAGCAGAAGCGAGATAAAGGCGCCGCTTTTCCGCCGGCGGCGGCGGCGTCAACTAAAAACTTAACCAAAGTCAAGTTTTTGAATTTTGTTCATAATTTTGAAAGTATAAGGCCTTACTCCTTGGAACTTGTATATAAGGGTTGTGAAGTATCAAAAATCATTTATAAATTTCTGGTCAAAAAATGAAGGTCAAAGGTCATTCAGGTCAACGTACGTAGACTATGGTGTGGAGTCGGCATCAAAAACTTAACATAGGGATAGTATTGTTTGTATTATCTGATAGGGCTTGGTAGCGGCTCCCAAATTTCAACAAAGAATTTGGAAGTTTGTTAAATATGCTAATTTATGCAAATTTATTCAAAAATCACTAAAATGCTACTATTCCCTCATTCTAGGCAGATTTTGATTATGTTTGTTTTATCAGATAGATCTTTATAGGGGCTTCCAAACTTCAACACAGAATTTGGGAGTTCATCAATCATGCTGATTTATGCAAATGTATTCAAAATCAATGAAAAAATGAACAAAAACCACTGAAAGCCTGAAATGGCGTAATTTTGGTATGCGTTCTGTCTAAAATCTTAAGATGCAGGCGAGATGTATATTACACCTTGCGTAACTTGTTTAACCCTTTGCACGCGAACGGTGCAATTTTGCCCATTCGTAAAATTGATTTCAACAATCGTAATAAATAGTTTTGTCCGTTACGTTTGTACTAGAAAAAGCTAACAAATGGCCATAATGCTTGAGCAACAACTACGGAATAATTACCAGTATCAATTGTGCCATAAGGAAAGCAAGATGTAAAGAAAATATCAAAATAACAATAGTCATTATTATCCCCTCAAAATTAATTCAGCGTGCAAAGAGTTAAATAAGTGAAAAGATGCTAAAATTTGCATAAACTGTTCCAGAGGTTTGACCCATGCCTCAGATGTCTCGCTGTAAGATCATCCAGTCCTCAAAGATTTAGGTCTGTGGTATTACGGGGTCATTGTTCCAGCTACTGTCTACAATAGCATCATGTTTTCACACAATACCACCACAAAAGTTGTTGTTGTGGCCGAAATTTGCCAGAAAGAAACATTTTGCATATAGACATGCTGTTGGAGTCAGAGCAAGTAATCATAACACTGAACGGTTAGGCACAAAACTTTGCCTATTTTTCAGTTCAAATGTTACAGGAGATTAACGTCATCTCCATAATGTGAATAATGATTATCTGGAGAAATTTGTTGTAAAGGTGGGGCTTAGCAGGTTGCAGAAAAAAATGTTGAAAAATATTTTGATATATATGAAGCATATAAGCATGATAAGTGAAAGTATTATCATAAATAATGGAAAACTGGATTTACTTGGGAGTTTGAAGTATGAAAGTGAAGTGTCCCTCAAAATCAAAAGTTTTATAAAATATTTATATTTTTCACCCAAAGTATTTTTCTTTCTATGTTTGTGTTTCATAAGATGTGCGACTTTATTATCAAGGTATTGTGGTGACAGGTCAGATATTCATTTTGTGACTTCCTAATAATAATTATAGACCAATTGACATCAACAGAATTCAGCATGCATTTGGAATGCATGGGTCCTATAAGTTTAATTATGCAATTATGTCACAAAAAAGTCCATCATAATCGGCAGGGGGTTTCGACATGTTCGTCAATATGCAATGAACCCATAAGTATCATAGACTTACTGAGAAGTTCTATGGAAGAGCCGCTTTGAAATACTGTTCCGTGAACCGCAAAAATCGCGTCTTCCGCTGCTTTAGCCATCAGCATCTACAAACCAAACAGATGAAATTTGTAATTTGGTTTTATATCGATATCGATAGGGTAGTCCGGTAAAAGTAACAAAATGATGATTGTAAATACACACAATACAATTATGCTGACACGTCCGAACCCGTAATAAGAAAATGCAACGGAGTATGTCCTATATCATGAAAGAGGTAAATAAAGATCTTATACAGTGCATATCAACAATTAATCCATGTTTAGATTAATAATACTCCCAATTTAACACAACAAAAAAGTAACTACCCTCTTTCCAAACTACTATAACTTTTTAACGAAATTAGTTTTAGCAAAATAATTTGACAGGAGTATTTCTATACACTCATTGACTTACTTCTGTGTGAAAATGTGATTGATCCGTAAACCCATTCATGAGTGAGCATACATTAAAGGTAAACATGTCATTTTTCATAAGTCACAGGAGTCATCTCTTATGCGAAAACAATGGTAAATAATGACATTTTTGCTTTATTTATAAAATGTGCTCACTCAACCATGACTTGATTAAAAGCTCTTATGTTCGTACAACATGTAAAGATATATTTTGCTGAAAAATATCGGATTTCATTTTTGACAATAAACTTAATGGAATTTAAGATTTCAAAATTGAGTCATGATGGAAATTGATGGATTTTTTTTAATTGAGCTCACTGAAGCGTAAGATATGCGAAAAGTGCCAGGGGAGGTGTAAGGGGGTCAAACGATTGATGATTAACATAAATAACGCTTAATCATTCACCAGAAACAGACTTTGTCAAAATCGCACATCACAAATTCCCCCAAATGACCCTTGTGACTTTTGGAAAGTTACATTTATGCCTTTAATACGTGCTCGCTCATGCATGACCTGACGGATCAATCACATTTTCACACAGAAGTTAGTCGATCAGTGCAGGAACACCTTTGCCAAATTATTTTGCTCAAAACCGGTTCTTTAAAAAGTTATGGTATTTTGAAAAAGGAGGTAGTTACTTTTTTGGTTGTGTTCATTTCATTACAAAGATTTGTGTGTGTGTTTTAGTTTAATATCCATAAAGAGCATTTTTTTCGGTTTTCAATGATACCTCACTGGTGTCATGCGTGACCGAGTACATTGCTCGGGAAGAAAACAATGTCAAATCACAGTTTTCGTAAGTTTTGGTCAATGGATGAAGGCCTCAAGACACTGATGACTGGGTTCATGTTTTAAAGATGAGACGTAATCTCACATTACATGCAAATTTTGCCCAAACTTGCCAAAAAGTGTGATTTGGCCCTATAGATTGGGGAAAAGTAAAATGCTCAATATCAGTTTTACAAATTCAAGACAGCTCTAGAGTATGAAAAGAACAATTGTCATTATTGTCGCCTCAGAATAAATTCAGCGTGTAAAGGGTTAATGGTCCACTGTCAAAGGGCTATTCAATCACAGGGAGGAAAAAAAAAATATTTTTTTGGTACAGGTGTAATATGCATTTTGTTGCAGTGTTGGAAGCACAGACCGCAAGAGAATAACGAATGCTGTCTTTTATCACACGACCGAGGCTGTTCATGTTGCATTTTGGGAAATATCTGGTGGCCTCATTTCTTTGTTTTATAACTTGAGATAAGAGAGGGCGCTATTCTGCATCAACGGTGGCCCGTTAAAGGCAAAGTTCACCCTGACGTCAAGTTGGTTTTAATAAAAGTAGAACAATGAGAGAAACATATTAACGAAGGTTTGACGAAAATCCATCAAAGAATAACAGAGTTATGGCATTTTAAAGTTTTAAACTTGTGACGTCACATGCAAGCAGTTCGTTATATGTCATGTGATATAAATTCCATGAAGTGCCATTTTATCTGAAATTTGAAAATAATTTTACATGTGAATTAAATACATTATCAGAAACATTATTTCATCCAGGCTTCTATGAAAACATATATTCAATTATCATGAACCATTAGAAAAATGACAATTTATGGAATTTATATTCCATGACATATGGGGAGCTGCTAGCATATGACGTCACAAAATTGAAACTTTGAAACTTCATAACTCTGTTATTCTTTGGTGGATTTTCGCCAAACTTTCATCAGTATAATTTGCCTCGTTTTTCTGCTTAAATCAAATTGTCTCCAATTGGTTAAAACCAGCTTGATGTCAGGGTGAACTTTGCCTTTAACATTCACGGCAATACCAACCATTGCGTCGTAATCCGGTGGGTTTGGGGCCCACGCCGAGTAGGACCAGGGTGAGAGGAAATACTGGCCGTAGCTGTGCCAGTCCAGGAACACGTGGAACTCTTGGCCGCCACCCTTGAGATCACGGAGATAATCGACCACGCCCTCAACCTCCTGTTCGGACAACGCATTCTGACCATGGTAGATATTCGAACACGGGAAAGGGCTGGTACCGTTGCCTTAAAGTAAAAATAAAGGACGATTACCGTGATTTCCGGGGATTTACTTGTATTCAGTATTCAGTATTAACTTTGTTTTTCGTTGAAAAAAGTAAGAAAAATATAACAAAATACAAGGAAAAGCTTGACATAATTAAAACTACATCGCAGTAAGAAAATATAATGTAGACAAATTATAATGATCATAACATAAATATTAAAATATCAATGCGCAGTCGCTTTTTCTTATTTAATCAGATTTGCTTTTGTTAAATTCTGATGATAAAATTAACATAATTTTTTTTTCAATTTCAATTTATTCATATTTCTGTTGATAACATACAAAATCAAAACAATAATACATCAGAACATAGTCAAACTTTGACATAAACAAAAGTGGTATAGTGATGCAAAATATTACATAATGGTCAGTAGCAAATAAGACAAAGGATATATGTAGAGAAATATGAATGGGGCCTATTTAAAGCAAGCTTGTAAGTTATATAGGCCAAAAATATTTGGATTAAAAGAATAATTCGGAAGTTACGGATCAGAGGGGGTAAAGTCCGCCCATTTTGTTCGGTGACATTGAAACCTCGAAATAGGCGAACTATTTGCATATGCATTAGTTAGCTGTCCTCTGTATGCCATGAGTCCAATGTACAGAGGGTAAAGAATAAATGGATAACGCGAAGCATGCGCAGAACGAAAGGTCAAATCCCTTGATATATAAGATATGTTAATGATATGCACGACCACCTAACAATGAGAAACACTTATCGAGCCAACGCACATCAAGGCCACGAAGGATGTAATCATCGTGATTCGATCCGAATATAAATATCAGACTGTCTACAATTGGGAAATAATAGAATACTAGTAAAAGTTGGTCCTACATCAAAATATACTAGTAGTCAGTCAATTCTCTCTCTTTGTGTGTGTGTGTTGTGTGCTGTGTTGTGGTGTGTGTGTGTGTGTGTGTGGTGCGTGCGTGTGTGTGTGTGCTGTGTGTCGTGTGTGTGTGTGGTGTGTGTGTGTGTGTGTGTGTGTGTGTGTGTGTGTGTGTTGGTGTGTGTGTGTGTGTGTGTGATGTGTGTGTATGGGGGAGGGGGGTAGAAGGGAAGTTTTAAATCGCTTTTAATTAGGATTCTTTTAGAACGATTGGGAATGACTCGAACAATGGAACATTGCAGGTAAGAACTTTGTCAAAATAATGTTGTGATTGGTTTTCCATTCTAGGGGTTCTTGCTCATGGTAATAGTATGATATTTTTTAATTGAAATGTGCATGTACTCCGCTTTCTCTTTTTTTAATTTTTTCTTTTTATTTCCTGATCATCCAATCATTTGTATATATTATGATTTATCTTTGATTTTGTTTATGTAACCTACATAGTGAAATTTGAATGTAAAGGATTTTATGTTGTTGATTTATCAATAAAAACATAAATAAAAAAAAAAAAAAGTGCCTGTATTTGGCAAATACCATTGAAACTTTTACAAATATGGAAGGATGCCTGGGAAAAAATGAAATATGAGATTTAACCACGCACCAGCTGAAAGTCTTAGAATGCTACTCAATTTGTTTTGTCCTTTTTTGAATTCATGCCGTGTACTCTTATATTATTATTATTTTTTTTTTTGCTTCCAAATTGTTAACATATTGTTCCAGCATATGCAAACTTGTCTACAAAAAATTGGTCCTTTCCCAAACCAAATTACTTGTCAAGGGCTGTAGTTAGGTATAGACCAATTCATTTTCAGAACACTGGAGTTTATGTTAGATATAAGGGGGGGGGGGGGGCTTCCAAACAAAAAAGAAGAGACAATTCAAAGGTTTCGCAGTTATGAATCATCGGTGCGTTGAGATGTCAGTTGTTTTTTTTTTTTTGCATGCAGCTGAAGGCCCTCCCGTTAGATATAAGCATAAAAATAGCACCCAAACAAACACGTCCATAAGTTAGGTACATAATAAAAAAAAAAATCAATATTTTGTTTAACAAATTTGTTGCTTTCACAAATTATGCATTACCTTTAAGAAGAATACTTGCATGCAATAAAGGCAGTGTAAATTGCCTCTTATCAAACACTCATACTAGCAAACATCAACACACAACAGAACATAAAAGTCAAAACATGTACATTGAACACTGTTATGCAGAAATAATATACAAAGTAATAACTACATTTCATAAAACTTTATTATTTATTCAGTAAGTTAAACAAGTCAGTTTCAATCAAGAGATATGTAATTTAACAACTTGAATTTATCTTATTTTTTTCCACAATTACGGTAGGCAATGTTGACTGTATCAAAGCCTTATAAAAATATATTCCAGAAATTTGGTTTCAGACTGAATCTTTCAACATTTGTTTACACTTACGAAAAACTTTTTTTATGGGATACGCCAAAGGAGAAATTGCACTTGAGTGTTTCAAAACTTTCTGTAATTGATAGGAAAAATATGTTATTGATAATCACTGGAAAACATTCTACAATACATTGTATATCAACCAGTCCCTTGGGAATGTCATTTGACCTCTTTTTCTTCGTAATATTGAGGTAATATCTTCAATTTTGTCTTAAAGATTAAAACGTCTTCCATTGCAGGTGATACTAACTTCTTTATGTCATATGCGAATACTTGTATTTGAACTGTGAAAGTAATTTCGACAAAACAAAGTGTGTAGACACCTTGTTTTACGCGTAATAAATTACACACAAAATTCATGGTTTTGTGGTAGAAATGCTTAACAAGTCCATTGATTAACACAGCCCTTTCTTCACTGATTTTTGGTTGCTCATTGGTGACAACATGTCATGGACAAAGTCACATTAGCACAGTTATTTTGAAAATATTAGAACAGTTGATCCTCAAAGTATAAAACCATTTCCCTTAAAATTTTTAACAGCTTTGTAGTGGCCTACAATCAATTGTTACTTCTGTACTACAACATCATCGCAAAAATTATGTGCGTTTTTGGTCATTGTTATGCTCCAAACGATAGTGCGTACGACTTTTTGTTGCTCACACAGTCCCTTTTAAATTAAATTGAATATTTTAGATGTCAATATTCTAGAATGCACTGCCAGCTGCGGTCAATTCATGTGTTCAATAAAACACCTGTCCTATACTAATCAGATTTATGTGTAGTAGTATTTCATTTTCGTAGACTTTATCGTAAATCTACTTCCACCTCATATTGAAAACTGCGATCTTCTATTTACTTTACGTCCAACATATTTGTTGAAGAAAATATTGTGTAGCAATTTCTTTCTTTTGCGAGAGTGAAAAATATATTATTTTTTAACACGTGTGATCTTAGAGATTGGACAGAACTGGATTTTGCATGTCAGTGGGCTTAGATTGTTCTTGGGTCATATTAGCACATTAGTTAGCCTGAAGATAATACTTTAATAGTAACAGTTCAGATGGCAATCCTCACAAAAAATCAATATACTAGTTTTAACTATTTACACCACAAATTTCTTGAATCTCTCTCTT
>JZLH01S0173409.1:46113-56408 GCA_001188425.1 Eucidaris tribuloides | reverse complement strand
ATCATTTGCGTAACTTTGAGCAAGGGGGTAGGTACGGGCGGGCCTGGGGCACGTGGCTCTTGGTTTTCCTCCCCCCCCCCCCCCTACTTCCCCCCCCCCCAAACACACAAAAAAATTAATGACCGTGACAAACTATTTGACCTGGGATTTGGAGAAAAAAAATAAGAAAATGTGGACCTGGGATTTTTTTCATTCGCTATCAAACTCCGCCACCCCCCCGCCCCCCCCCCCCCCCCCCCCACGCTGAGCGACTTTCGGCGGCTTGGCGTGACCCGGAAAAAAATGACTTGGATTTGGTGCCCCCCAGCTGCCCCCTGCGTTGAAAAAATCCTAGCTACGCCACTGAACTTGAGACCAAAGTTAAATAGAGCTATAGATATTGAAAATAGTACCGGATAACTATAAATCATATACTGATTTTCAGCAAAACGACTGCACTTAACTTCATTTTTTTTCTTCTTTGATGGTACCTGTAGCAGTTCGGTAGTTTGGAAGTTTGTACATTTGAAAACTTGACAACACTGTTATTTGTATCTGAATTGTTCAAATAATACAGTTGATGCAAAACTTAATGCTGCAAAACAGAAAAGCAATGATATAATCTTTTGTTGTTTGAAAAGATTTATATTTTACTGCATATTCCATATTATTTTTCTAGTAACAATAATAAAAAATAACAATTCATGAATTATAGTGCTATCACATGTAAATTCATATTACAAGATATTGAATTCACATTAATAATCGTCATAATGCCAAAGTTAAATGAATCATTACATGATATACTATATATAATATATAAGAAGTTGATACGAGAGAATATTATAATACTATTTATATGACGTTGAATATGATAACAAACTTAATTTCTATGATGATGTTTACTTGGCCTGCAGAAGGCTTGCCGTTTTAAGCGGGGCTTGAGTAGACGGACATCCAAGCGAATAATTAACTTTGTATTGTAATAAATCTGAATATTCATAGGTAATAGGATGGCCATGATTATAATAATAGTAAATCCAGTACTTCATATAACGGAAGGGCTGAATGTGTTTGAGGTGCATGTGCGTGATTGCTGCAGTGACGCGCACGGCGGACATGTGATAGGCAACGGGTTTCTAAATCTGGGTTGGTGAAAGTATTATTGATAACAAATCTATATTTATTTGACTGAAAGGGTCGAACATTAAAATTTACTAAAACATGTCCTGCTAGAAAGAGGATGGCGACCAATAATTATCAGCTACTTTTCGGGTGTGAGGCGGTAATATTCAATTTCAATTTCAATTATTCAGAGTATTATAATGTGAAAGAAATGTAATTTTTCATATTTGCTTTTAAAAGCAACTCGAGGAGATGCTGCACTGTTTTATGATCTGCGGAACAGAATTCCAGATATCAGGCCCGTTATCCTTGATTGATATTATGGGCTAATTAAGAGTTTCGGATTATTCAGATGGAAATTCCTCGCGATGACGCGATAGGGGTATTAAGGCACGCGAAACGCGTTATGAAAAAGGGAAGTAAAAATTTTGCGGTATATTGAAACATAAAGATATTGCGTTTGATATTCGTTGAACATCCATGTCAATTTTAAGTTTTTTTTCGATTAAAAAGAACAGGATCATGCTGTCCATCCGTTCTAAATAATTAGATTATTACTGAAGTAATCTCACAGGCCGTGTTCACCTTCTCAAATGTATGATTGTAAATTGAATATTGATTTTCACGAAGGCAATAAAAGTGCGTATTATAAAAACAATGAATGAATAAATGAATGAATGAATATATAATATATAAATTTAAATAAGGAATATTCAATACATTATAAAATGAGTATCTTACCGACTAATTTGTTCACCAGAGGATAATTTCGACCAAACACAGCATCGTACCATTTCCAGTTCAAATCGTTTGAGGGCGAGTTTTCGAAGCCACATTCGTCTGGGCCTTTCTCGAAGTTGCATTTAGTTTCCGTCGGTATGTTCACACATGTGTGCGGGAGAATAATGACGTCATCAATGGCGATGTCACCTTTATAACCTCTTCCGGCGTACGCTCTAAATATCAACTGTAGAGCAGCGAATTGTGTTAATTACCTGAAAACACAAATGTCTGCCATGACAGCTATATGACCTTTCAAATGTAAATGGTGGATGACAGTATCACAGTCAATACCACTGTGGTCGCTTTTACTATTTTCAGTACTGATGTTACTCCTTCCACAACGAACGAGAGCCCCGGGGGAGGGGGGGGGGTTACGATGCTCACCTGACGTCATACAACCTCTTTGTGGTGCTTCTAGAGATGATACTGCCCCACCCCATGACAAAAGGGCATTACTGACATTTTGATGTTTTGGAGATATTGAGCAAAATGTAGCCCTATTCAGTGTCCTTTTAACAAGCGGGTTATGAAAGAAAGGGGTACTTCTACTCAATATTTTTTGTTCTACATGTTTAACATGATGTACTGAGTCCCCTACACTACATAACTCAGTTTTGAGAAAAATGTCAGTTATGCCCTTTTGTCATGGGGGGGGGGGCAGTATAGTTTAGGCCCGTGAATGCTCATATCTAGGCACCAATGGCTACACAAATGTGATAAACTCTGCACCCCTTGCCATACCGATCATTCTGAAAAGTGGCTGAAATCCGAACTTCGTATTTAAACAGATGAAAATGTCAAAGAAAAATGTGTAAATGTGAAATATACCCATAGGGCCCTCCCCCAACCTCTCACCCCTCCCCACCGCAACCCAGGAGCCAAACAGGGTCACCCTGGGCATTTTCATTTGGTACAATTATCTTGCTTTATATGGTCTACTCAAAATGTAACTTGGCTAACCTTTTCATATTCCAGAGAATAAACATGAAGTTTGAAAATCATTGGCGTAAATCAGTGATGTCATCCTATTCATCGGTGGGGGGAGGGGGGGTGGTCTATTCATTCTCCCCCCCCCCATGAATAGGATGACGTCATGTATTTACGCTAGTGTCGAAAAGTACTTAGTTTTGGCCCTTGGGGCCCTGGGGAGGGGACAGGTGCAACATTTGAGGAACATTGAATCCCTTCCCCTATGGATCATTTCTGCCCAGTTTGGTTTGAATCCTATCATCCGTTTTAAAGAAGAAGGTGTCAATGCGAATCATCCCCATAAGACCCTCCCAACCCCCAACCCCTCTTCTCAGGGGTTGAACCGAACAGAGCCACCCCGAGCTAGATATAAGCAGGGGCGCAAATCTATTTTTAAATGTAGGGGGGACATCACATGCAGGAACCTGCCTGCCAGTGTTTTTTTTGTACTAGCCAAATTACTGGCCAAACAACTTCTGCCCACCAAACAAATTTTAACCTGCCAAATTACCAGCCAAACCACAAATTGAGACTTATGCACATATGATGTAAAATTCGTGAGGGGGGGGGGGGGAATTTGATATTGTGTCCCCCACCTTCAAATCGTGGAGGGGGGGCGGGCACATGTCCCCTCTCCCCCGCGACTTTCTCGCCTGGACACTCAAGCCCCCGCCCCATTCACTCTCCACTCCCCACCCACCCCCACATATAGGCGGTCTAATACAAAATGTAACTCAGGCTAAAAAAATCGATGTCGAGGAGAAGGCCCGAGGCAGAAAACTTCCCTCTAAAATTACCTACTTTTGGGTCCATGTGAGGCCGCCCTGCAGTGCTGGGGCGGCTACCGGTGACACGTGATGAAAAACGATTCAACCTCCCCTTCCACGCCTAAGCGATCATGTCCTGCTAAGTTCTTGTTATTCAATCCAGTTCATACGATTGTGAAGAAGAAAGCATGAATAATGTGAGTAACCAGAGACCCGTCGATCGCTGGGGGGCGGAGGGGGGGGCCTGATCGCCCCAAACAATGAACAATACTTGGGGTCACCAACATGTATAGATTCTGCCAGCCCTCCCCCTCCAGATCAACTGTGACAACTTCGAAAAATTCATAATATGAGCTCTTAAAAAGCATGGATAAGCACTATAACAGTGACTTTAAACACGACGGCCAACAAACTCATAACTATTACAAACATACAAAAATTGCCCAATACTTTCCGGCCAAACACAGCGACGAGTGCCAAACTGTGGGCCATTTTTTCTGCTTTATCGACCATCCCCACCACAACCACCACAGACCCGACAATTCCCACAGCATGGATGCGGAGCGCCCAAGGCTTGTGATAAACTTCTAATCGGGCACAAACTACGGCAAGATGGACAAAAAGTTGCGACGAGCTCACACTTGAGACTATGAACATTTATAATATTTATAAGTACACAGCATTGAGTCAAAAACATCAGTGACTCCTAAATATCAAAGCCTAAATAATTGAAATAATAAAAACGTATCCTAAAATAATAAATTTACACTGAATGTCTCCCGTAACTCGATGTCTATATTCGCCGTAGCCAGGCAGATCTCTTCTTGTTTCGATCCGTTGGACCTTATAGTACATTAAAGTTGAATCTCGCCTCCCGGGCTCATCGTCGTTCCTACTCGCAATTCGCATTGTGTAGATATCCCGCTTTGCGTGGTAATAGAATCTCACACACACTTTGCTCTCATCAAACTGCACACATAGTGACCAACAGCCACGCCTTGGTTGTTTGGGCGAGTAGGTTGGGAGGTTTCGAAGTACATTGTAGTGTGCCTAAAGACAAAACTAGATATAATATTGAAAACAAAACCAATAAAACAACAATGAAAAAGGAGGGTAGAATTAGCATTGCAATAGCTATCGCAAGGTGCTTTATAGCGAAACATAATTTAGTACATTAAAGTTGCATAATACTATATCGTTACAACATATTTACAATGTATAATTACGCGTATTTGCAGTCTTGTTAGTTTTACATCCAACTCTAATGCAACATGCCAAATTATTGTGCAGAACCGAGCGCTATCTACCCCCCCCCCCCCGCCACGCCTCCCGTAAAAGCCTCTTTTGAAATAGCCCAATTAAAAAAGGGTTAATGTTATCCAATAGTGATACACTGACAGTTTTTCAAGAAATGTTTTATTAATTTGCAACGAAGCCAAAACCTGGTGTTCAGTGACAATGCCCTACGTGTGAAATGCACTACAACACCATTAAATTTAGAACAAATATACTATTAAACAAGCACAATTTTTCAATTTGTATTGCAATTACTTGAGTGAGCGGAGCGACCGAGCTTTAGAAAATGTATACACTCGTAACCCTATAAAATCCATTTTCTAACACACTTTACCCTCTGGACTTGGAGGGAGGGGGCATAATTCCTATAAGGTTCATAATTTTTCTTTCTTTTTTAATCTTTCTCTTTCTCCTTTTTGCATTTTTTTGCGCCCCCCCCCTTAAAGTGACGCCCGGGGCACATGCCCCCTCTGCTCCCCTTTAGATACGCCACTGAACTTATATCATACCGTTCCGGAGGACGGATAAGCAGACAAAGCGGTACAGAAATTGTGTTGTTTAACGGTTCTCTTTTGAATCAAGATGAATCCATTGGCCGCATTTGCGATGGATTGAAGGCTAATTGTGCGGTGTAAAAACTATAGAGTGTTAAATCTAACACCAAGGGTGCTGTCTAATATAGACATTAAAAATTATGGTATAAATCGTCAAAACTTTCTTGTTAAAGATAGCACTCTTGGTGTTTGATGTAATTTGCTTGTTTTAAAGAGAATAAACATGATTGGACTATTTTGTGATGATGGAAAATCTTTCATCAAAATTTCACATTTCATTGGTTTCCAGGTGAGAGTATATTATACATTTGCATTATAAGGTGGGACTGATTCACTTCATGTGCAATAAAAAGTTGAGGGATTGGCAGTTCGAACAGGTGTAGTTACCACTGGAAGTTTCCTTCCACTGCTAATTTTGTGCATGTCAATAATCAACATTGTCCCACATATTGATTTCTGTGTTAGTACTTTGCCAGCAGTGGGGATTTGTGTAGCAGATTTGTAACAAAAACGAAGTGTTCTGTTGTTTTCAACTACTCTCTCTTGTACTACAGTGACATTTTCAAAATACCATCTGTTCACAGAAGGTTTGAAAGCAGCTCATATTAAAATCAGGTTGTTCTGCAAGAACTCAATCTTATCTTTAAATAGTATCCAGAGTGTTGAAATTTGACACCTATTTCAGGTCTATCAGGGCTCCCACTCAAAATTTTGATTTCCCCCTACGCCGCATGCGTATTTTCCCCTACGGACACCACTTTTCCCCTACGCCTAATTAACCATATTTTCCCATAGGAACCTATGTTTTCTCCTGCAAGATCGACTTTTTCCCTACGAAGGTATGTTTTTCCCTGAAAAATAACCTTAGAAACGCAAAATATTGATCACATTTTCTTCGGCGGAGGTGGACAAAATGGGCGAATATAATCGGATTTCCTTGAAAAAATTACGAATATTACTGAAAATTGTCAAAACCCCCTACATCCGCTACAAATCATCAAATCCCCCTACGTTTCCCCTACGAGTGGCAGCCTTGACACTGGACAACATCACAACAGGTTTTAATTTGAACACCCCATGTTTTGCAGTATGGTTTAACAAAAATATATGTTTTTCCAGCCGTTTTCGTCGACTTTCAGTTGAATTTCGTCTCGCACAGATCGGAGCGTGTAATGCAATTTCTAGTTTATTTATTTGATGTTTTAAATCGTCATTTGGCAAAAGATTTCAAATACTTTCAATTTAGAATTGTCATTTGTCATCATAATTCGTCTCGGCTAGCGAACGACCAACAAATTTCAAGGCAAACTCGTCTTTGTTTATGAAAATTCAATAATTTTACATCCAAATTTTGTCCTATGGAAATGCCCTGAATATCTTGAATAGACGAAACTAAACTCTATTCTTTCGAAACTAGTGCAAAAAGATGAATTATTTTTGCGTTCAAGCGTTGTGACTGTGACCGACGAATTAGAATTGTACTATTGACGAAACTGCGCGAAAACAGTGTTAACCAGATCGAAAATACTATTAAACCAGCTGACAAAAGACGAAGTTTGACTTAGTATTGCATCACCCTCGCATCTCCAGATGAATCTGAATTAAAACAGTTTGAAAGTGAACGGGAAACCTTGGTAAAGCACTATGGGTTGGGTACTCATCAAGGCTGCCACTCGTAGGGGAAAACCCCTAACCTAGGGGATTTTAGCCAACAGTAGGTCATACCTACGGGGGAAATGACCTTCCGTAGGGGGAAGGTAGGTTGTTGGGTTTTTTTATGATGATTTGTAGGGGATGTAGGGGTTTTTGACAATTTTCTAAAATATTCTTAACCCTAATCAGCCCGGGCTTTTTTGAGAGTGCGAGGTACCGGGGGGGGGGGGGCCTAATTTGGCCCCCCCCCCCTCAGATTCGCGCGGATCGCCGATCGCTCTGCGGAAAATTTGCACGTGCAGTAGAGCCGGACGTAATCTCCAAGACTGCTATAGTTAGATTTTTGAAAAAATAAATCTTCTGATTTTTAAGTAATTAATTAGGCATATTTATGTTATAAATCTGATTTTGCCCATAACTCCCTTTTAACAGCCCTCACAGAATGTCAATTTGGGTGATAATATTTTTTTGACACTTTTAACAATTATTCTGTCAAAATAAAAATGGTTGAATCAGAATTAATTTTATCTTGGGGTATTTTATGTTTCATGAAGTTCTATGTATTCTTTGTTTCTTTTTGTTTCTTTTTCTCGACCTTTTGTTTTTTTATTGTTTTTGCGATGAAGATTTCTCGGCGGACACATTTGCGATCAGTGAAATAGCATAAAATTAGGTTAATTTTTTAGATCAGTAAAGTTAAAAAATAATCACTACATTTATGAATTTGGGCTGGAAAACCAATTTGCATGGTGGAAAATAACACAGATTTTCATGTTTTTGAGCGATTTTGCGTTGTGACATTGCAACGTACAAAAAGTTTTGGTAACTCCGCGAACCGCGTACCCGGACCGCGCCAAATTTTGGTCTCAAAAGATGCGCCAACACTGAAAGGTAAAAAGTCGCGAGCACGCGGTCCAAAAATTTCGCGCGGCGGAATGGTCCTGCGAACTTTGTCAGAGCGGGGGGGGGGGTATTTTTAGCCCCCCCCGCCCCCCCTCGCGGCCAGCTAGGGTTAAAATCTCCGAAGGGATTTCATAAAAATTATCCATAATACTTCGTCCGTAGTTGTCCCATTCCGTCTCGTGCACTGCTCCGGCGAAGAAATCGTGATAACTCATATGCATTTACTAAAGGTTATTTTGCAGGGCGGAAAATATATCTTCGTAGGGGAAAAGTGGATTTTAGTAGGGAAAACAGGCTTCGTAGAGGAAAATGGGTACCGAAGGGCGAAAATACCACATGCAGGTAGGGGGAAATTAGCAATTTTGAGTGACGGCCCTGGTACTCACCGACCTTCACTGTTCGCGAGTGTTTGATCACAGACGGTCCGGTTCCTTTGGACGCGGGGGACCGCTCTTGCCGTAACCAACCTCTATTCGCAGTAGTTGCATATGTTCTTTCGATCAAATCACATTGCAACATTCCAGTCGTTGTATGGGAAAATAAGCTAAGAACGATTTACGGACCATGAATATGACATTGATAATATCTTCGAATGATGGCAAGCGACGATAAAGAAGAAGCAGTTAGAAAAAAAGAAGAAAAGAAGAAGGAGGATGCAGAAAAAGGAGAAGGAAAAAAGCCCCCCCCGCCCCCCCAAAAAAAAAAAAAAGCAGATTATTATCGATCATCAGCAGGCAGCAGGCATCATGGTGTATTGGTAAAAATGGCAATTTTATAATAGTATCAATGTATAAATCAAGTCAGTTTCACATGTAGTTACAATTTCATAACTGAGTAACATCAGTCATTAATCACAGAACATGTGTTCAATACATTGCTCTGGCGACTTTGACAATTTGCTCGACAGGCGCGGGACGTACGGCACGGGGGGGGGGCGAGGCGGTTAAAATTTGGAAGCTTAAGCCCTCCCTCCCCCCCCCCAAACAAAAAAAATCGGACGAAAAAATGTTGCAATTGAATATATATTATATTAACACTCCTTTGACATGTGTTTTTGAAATTTGTACATGAAATCCGCCTCCCGCGCCCCCCTCCCCCCCCCGCTGACAGCGCTTTTGGCCGGCCAAACTGACGGATCGGAACTATATTGGAATCCATTTGGATATGAATTTTTTGTCCAATACGCCCCCCCCCCGTCGAGGCCCCGCACGGCGGCTGCATAGCGCGCCACCCCCCCCCCCCCCCCGTCCGCTGAACGATCGCTGGGATAACCGAGACATGTGACCCAGATTTTGCTCAACCCCTGACCCCAATTTCGAGTGTCATGTCTGACACATTTTTGAGTGTACTGTTATTGTTTTTGTTTTTTTATGGTGCACATCAATCTATGTACACATTCTATCCTCACCCAGTCACAGAGTGCCCAAGAACTTAAAGAGTTTATAATTCCTGAATCTCGCCGATGCCAAAGACGACAATAACTTTTGTGTTACAGGGTGTTTATTTGTCCATCCAAACACATAGCAAAGTTTAACATTTCTTTTAAACGAATCTTTCACAATGTACATGTTAGTAGTTCATATCAAGGGATGAAGGGTAGTATATCACTACCCTGTTTGGTTGTGGTGTGGTGGTGCGTGTGAGTGGTCGTTGTCGATGTGTAGATGGTGTAGGTGCTCGTATGAGCGGCCCGAGTGGGATAGACGGTAGCGATGGTGTGTTGCCTGTGGGGAACCATGCTTCAAGACAACCCTGTTTGCGATTCAAGCAAATCATAATTTATTCAGTTATCTCTTTATAGACGGTAAAGCAATGACCAAATAACGCATTCCAATGTGAATTAACGTAGAGCAACAGTCTCCAGATTGGTACTGAAAAATAACATTATACACATTGACTAAGATGAAGTGGCTGATGAGAAAACACATTTTGTCATCCAATTTTTATTAGCGCGTTGATGAGATAATCGACTAATTAATGAGGCCAGTTCCTTAGTCCCATTCGTAGAAGAAGGAATCACCGTCAATAGCGATTTCACAGACACGAACATTACTCGCGAAATCGGTCTTCATAGCTATGTTATTAATATTTATGAAAGCCTGTTGCTCTACGTTAATTCACATTGGAACGTACTGGTGAAGGTATTCTTTTGAATGAATTTAACAAAAGCCATTCACGCAGCCCTCCATTATGCTCTCAAATGGCTCACCAAAGCTCCTATTCAGGAAAGGAAGATTTGGTGCTTTAACCCTAATTGCACTGGGGG
>JZLH01S0173409.1:4318-18070 GCA_001188425.1 Eucidaris tribuloides | reverse complement strand
TGTATAGTGTGTATTAGTGATACCTATTCGAGAGAGAAAAACAGGAAATGGCGGCCATTTTGGGTGCCATTTTGGATTTTTAAAAGAGTTCAAGCAGTTTTATTGGGTCTTATGTGTTTCAAAATCTCTAAATAAGTATTTTATTGGATTCCTAATGTCTCAAAACATATATTTAGACATTTGAAGTGTGTATTAGTGATTCCTACTCGCAAATTAAGTTATGAGAAAAACAGGAAATGGTGGCTATTTGGGGCACCATTTTGAATTTCTCAAAGACGTCTAGCAGTTTGAATGGCTCCGATGTATCTCAAAATCTCTGAATAAGTATTTCATTGGGTTCCTCATGACGTGAAAACATATATTTAGATATTTAAAGTGTGGATTAGTGATACCTACTTGCAAAGTTATGAGGAAAAACAGACAATGACGGCCATTTTGGTCGCCATCTTGGATAGCGGAAAACCCTCAAGGATTCATGAGGACTTTTAGTATGATATTCTAGACTCATTCCTGGACCTATCCTGAAAAAATCAGCTTGTTACCAAAAAATTTCCAGGTTAAAACTAATGCTCTTGGCCTATCAGCAGAAATCCAGAACGATAACTTTGGTAAGTAGACCTACCTCGATCTAACATAGGACTGAAAATATTACGCAGATCTTTTAGGTTATGCCCAGAAACACGACGGTTAGATCTAGCCTACGACTACGTTTGGTAACAACTACGGTCAGTTACGCCAACGGCGATGCCTAACATTGCCCGGTAACATTGGCAAAAACTGAAAGTTTAATAGTCGCGTACCTAGGCTCCTAGCGGCGTGCTGCTGGTCAAGTCGGTTGGGCATTACTGGCATTACGGTGCAAACGTAACCCCGGCGCGGCCCGAGGACGATGCCACGAACAGTTAAGGTCGGTGCGGATAGGGCATCACGTACCCCGCAACGCTACCACGACGAAAGAACACAGTGTCCCACAGCGTGAAACACAATGTGAAACACAGTGTGAACACATTGGGTACACAGTATGAACACATTGGGTACATAGTGTGAAATCTCTTCACAGCGTTAAATTGAAGCGTTTTAACATTGTGATTTGTGAATCACTAATTCACAGTATGGAACAGAACATCACTATGCGAACACTGTGAAAAACCTGACCACAGTGTGAAATCATCTTCACACTGTTAAATTTCGGCGTTTTCACATAGCCGACTATGTGAACACACTGTGTGACACTGTGGTCTTTCCAGCAGGGTTGTAAAGTTATTCTGCTTCTGGCAAGATATGCATGAGTGAACAATTTTCACTGCAGTGGAGAATAAAAAAGCCTAGATCTACACACAATAAGTCTACGGGAAGAAATGCGCATGGTGAATCCGGTCAACCTGAGTACTCGGTAGATTTTTCACTTTTTTAAAGCACTGAATAATTATTTTGAAATACGATTATTTCAGGGCTTCATTTTTAAACCTAATCAAAACACTTAGAGAGCATGGAGGATTATGTAGTTCGTTAAACTGTGGTCACTGTTCGCTCGTGCCTTTAAAGGCATCGTATAACATTATTTCTATTTTAAAGACATGTGAGCAACATGATTCCTCATGCTTTGATAAGGTCTAAAAATGAAGCCCTGAAAAATACAGTTCAAAATGATCATTAAATGCTTTAAAAAATTAAAATCATTGAGAGACCTTCTAGTATTCCCCCATAGACTGTTGTGTTGCAGAATTTTTCATCGGCTAAGAATAATTCGTCGACGATCATCCGAACAGTCGTATGTGTCCATTAATTTTGGGGTCGAAATATCGATTTTGAGGTTTTTAGAGAAAATGAAAGTACATGTCTCATTCTATATCTGGAAAAAGAACCGTGATATAAAAACTTTTAATTTTCAAGATATTGAGGTGTTTTTAATGCAAGGACATATCAATTTTGTAAAAATTGCGCTTTTCCCATTGAAATAGTGTACAGCGCGTAGACATACGACGGTTTGTTTGACCTCACGTATGAAAGGCGCGGTCAGTAAACTGTCGTATGTGTCCGCATCGACTTTGCGTGTAAATGAGACATACGACAGTTTGCTTGACCGCGCGCATCCAAATTGCGGTCTGGAGTGTAAAAGTGGCTATGGGGTTTTTGTACAGGGGAAATCATGAGCAATGAAACCGAAAATACATGCGTCTAGCTCTTTTGAGATTTCTCTCCCAGTTCTTTATTTTGAGTGAAAATAAAGACACTGCTTTTCAGAAGAGATCCTTGGCCTTCCTGTCATACATTTTTTTTAGGAATGAATATCCGTAATAGCTTTGCATGGGCAGTGGTAATATATCGTTAGATTTAAACTCGATTTTCTCGAAATCACGTTTCGCACCGTCGTATAGACATACGACGGTTCGGATGACCGCCGACGAATTCATGTGCCATTTTTTATCTGTACGTATTTTACAAGTGACAGCATAACTGTCTGAACTGTCGTGTTCTATGGTGTTTATTTTTCCATTAAAACAATGCCAAATATGTCAGACAGCAAAGTTTGATCATTTTTTAAACGGGTCTTCCGCAATGTTATATAGTGTCTCTAAAGGAAGATGTATGCGGCAAATTGTAAGTATTGTCAGAATTATAGTACACGGTGATAAAGACAGCCTAAATAACAGGTACTGTGTGACACTCGGTTCCATGACATATGCTCCGGCGACAAATGTCACCGTGACACTCACCCTCAGGTAGGCTCTATAAATTAGTTAATTTCTGTTAATTTTACGTCTTTGTACGTTTCTTCCCTCGAAAAAAACTTGCCGAAACAGCTATAGGGGAGGAGCTTATCAATTCAAAAAGTACATACATTACCACGGCGCGACTAGCACACGTCGGGCGGCATGCACTGGTCACGTACAGTCAGCATAAGGTCAGCGCACCTGCGATCTGATTGGTTGGCAAGAACCCTAAATCTTTCTTTACTTATACCTGTTACTTGCTGGCTACATCTTCATTTAATATTCATCTCCTGATTTTTGTCCAGTTTTCATTTTGTTTTAATTGTCAATCGTAGTCAGTTCTTACCTGTAGCATTCCCGAATGTCTTATCACTGGATGGGGCGTGGGGATTTCGGTTGCTTTGACTGCGTTTTACAAGAGTGAAATCATCGTTGGTGTCTTGTACAAATCCACATAACCCAGGGCTCTCAAATGTACAGTTGAACGTCTGTAACGCAGGTGGGGCTATGGGGAAAATACGTATATACACATATATCATCATCGTCGTCGTCGTCGTCGTCATCATCATCGTCTTCACCATTGTCATCATTATCATCATAATCATCATCATTATAAGTATTATTATATTCCACATACTAAGAATCTTGCTATAGGATTGGCAAAGAATTGATCACGAAATAAACCGTAGTTTTCCCCATCAGATCACTCGAGAAGAAAAGTTCGTTACAGTGGATAGATAGATTGATAGTAAATTGATAGTCCGAGTGTAACGCGCTTTTATTTCGCGCGTACTCAAAACATTGATAACGAGTTAGGACTGGGTGTACTGACGAGATCAGCGAAACACCACCAACACTTCCACCATAACATCCATACAGGCGACTCCCGTTATAACGAAGTCCTCGGGACCAACAGTTTTCTTTCGTTGCATCGAAATTTTGTTATAACCGAACAGTTAAAGTATATATAAGGATATATATTCTTGGGACCTGGATTTTACTTCGTAGTAACAGGAATTTCATCATAACGGGAGTCGCCTGTACCACAATCATCTTCAACACACAACCAAACACAACCATCACCATCACCACTACCACCACAACAACAGCAAAAGCATATCAATCTTTCCACACTACCACAACCACAACAACAATGGCCAGGTGATCATGGGGTAAAAAAAAGTCGTTACAGGGTTTTTTTTGTCAAAAAATAAATCTAATGAATGTCCCGAAATGATGAATTCATATCGGTTAAATGAAGCCGTAAAACGCGCAACTTTTACAAAATTATTTTTGAACTTTTAATTTAGTTTTGTTATTTATAACTGTTTACATAAACAAAAAATAATTATATGAATTCATAATTATAAAAAAAAGTTTGGTTTGATGCTTGCCCGACAAATCATGCCGACGGGCAAAATAGTAATGTGTAAACAAATCAAAATCAAGAACTTATACTGAATATGAAAAAAATAAAAACGAACGTTCTATTTCTGCTGGTTCGATGACGACGTTGTCGTAAACCGTGACGTCATCAATTGCAATATCACTGGCGAAATGGGACGGCCCAACGAAGTAGATTCAGAAGCACCATGCATTAATAAAAACAAAGTTTACACAATAAGCATAAATGAGTAAGGTGGTAGTCGGCTAGAGGGATGTGTTGGGGAGGGGGTTATGAGGGTCCCACCACCCACCCACCCACGCCGCAAAAAGTGCGGGTCCATTTGGTGAACCTGTACGATAAAATAACGGATGACCTTTATTTTTTCGTATTGATACTGTTTGTATTGCTTCGGAGTTTAAGTTGCGTGATCACTCCGTCGGTAGACCGAACGAGTTCTGATCAGGTATTGCCTCTCTACATCATGAAAAAACACAACAACAACTTTCTAGCGACGGCCCACGATAAAATGTTCAATATTATGTCGTAGCACTCGCCACACGCTAAGGAGATTATAAGTCGAGTTCAGTTAATCGGACCAGTTTTAAAGCCACTGTCGAAGATTAACTAAATCACGCAAAGGGACTGTGAACGTAGTTTTAAACTACAGGACAAATATTCAGAATATGGATCACAACTGTTGGTCATAAAAGGTGGATATTTTTTTAAGACGCACGAATGTTTTCACAGCGTAATTATTACACAGTGAGAATTGATGAATATGCAATTTTATGGTGCATGATAACCATTTACTTATTATATTGCTTTCACAGGCACGTTTGACAGTGTATTTTCACAAAGTTTAATGTCCTAACAGCGAATGGATGTCCATGAGCAATGAACAAACCAATCGAGATGATACAGATACATTAAAGGCATGAGCTTTTATTTCAATCTCGTGCTCAGTTTTCCAGATTACTTCTTTTTTTGTGGATTTAATGACAAAATTTGCATCAAATTGAGTCCATTGTTTTATCAGTCCACTAGTATCGGGGTATGTCCACCCCTGACAGAACGCATGCAGCAGTCGTGGGCATGCTGTCAATAAGCTTGTTGATGAAGTAACGCTAAGCGTCCATTCTTCCTCAGGCATCTGCACTCCTGCAGATTTTGAGGAATGACTCGTTCTGTCGGTTGATGGTTGGCTAGGGCATCATGCATGCTCTATGGGGTTCATATCGCGGGCGACAAGTGGCCATAAGGCAAACTTGTACGACGCCTCTGCTCAGAACTTCCTTACTGCAGCGGCCCTGTGCGGTCTAGCGTTGTCATCCTGCAGTCGGAAATTGTGCGCCATACACTCGTCTTGCATATGGAAGACAGTTGAACTCAAGATATCCCTGTAGGGGCGGCGTTGACGTTTTCGTCGGAACCACAGTGGCGTTTTCCCTCCATAATGGATGCGGCCCATATCATCACTGAGCGTCTCGCCTTGAGTCGTCTCGTGGATACATTATCGAGAAGGTTTCCCGGCTAAATCGACGAACTCGTTGTTCCCATCCTTTCGGTCAAGGATGAACCAGCTTCTGTCCGTGAAGACAAATGTTGCCATGTCCTGGATGAAGCCTTCTGTGCTCCTAGCCAAAGAGACGAGCTAGCTACTCTGTGGCGAACAGACAGGCGTGGACATTTGGCTCAAACGGTCGTGCTCGGTAAGCTAGTTGGAGCAATCTGGCGATTAAGGGTTGACCGGGAAAGCTTGATCCCATGATAATCTCCTCCACAAGCGACGAAGACGGTTCGTGGCATTCCCGGTTTCTGGCGCGGAAATTCAACAGTCGTGGCGATCATCTCTTTCTTGGTCAATCTGGGACGTCCTGGTGATTTCCGTGGCCGCCATTCCCCGCCTCACGTTGACGTTTCAGGATCTTGAGAGTCGCATCCTGTGATATCCCTAGGAATTCTGGATATCAGTCTGCTTGTAGCCCTCCTGTCGCAGTGCTACACTTTCTCGTCGTTTCGGTTGCGCTGTTGGACAGGCATAGTCCAGGGACGTCTCTACCGATTTTTTTATTTCAAAGGTACAGGAACTCGAAAAATGCAACCTTCTTATACACAGTGCTAAATCAGGAAAGGGCGAATATCAGTATATGCATAGGCTTTTATAGTCTACAACAAAAGATATTATTACGTAATCAAATTCTCATTATAATGTAAGCCTGTGTAATGGGGAAACATTATGTAATCACTCAATTACCTTTTGTTCTAGCATAGCCTTTCAAATACCAACAAAACTGTCGATTTTATTCAAAATATTTTATTCCACCCTTTTATGACCAACAGTGTATTATTGCCGTTCCATAGTCTATAGGCCTACATACAGCGGGAGGAAAACATATGTTTTATTTTACCACACCAAGATTTTTCTGTTGCATTATTGGTATCATTTTTATGATTTAAGTAAAAAAAGAAGGCGTTTTTTCATTCCCTTGTGACAATAGGCCTTTAAGAGAGTGAAACTTACGTGGAAATCTTGTGTCGATCGGTGCGTGAAGCTTTGCGACACCCACCGGTTTCCTTGGTTGCCGACGACGGTGAAAACTTCGACGAGCCGGGTGTCGGTGGAGTTGTCGATAGTGGCGTTTTTTACAAGTACGCGGATGCTCCCCATCTCGATCCCGTTCATGTGCACCCAAAATTCCACTCGTACGCCCCTCTCATTGGTGCTTCCGTTGAAAGCCGGGGATATCAGGCGTGCAGTCTGCCCAAATTGTACATTACTGGCTTCCAGGTACATGTAGTGGCCGGAGCCTAAAAATAAAAAAAGACCAAAAGAAGAAATAATGAACCTTCCTTAAGGATGAAAAACATAACGCAGTCCGTTGAAAGGTAGCGCACGGGATACAACTACTACTCAGAGGCATTGAAGGCGCGGGGGACACACCCACGACAAGGCCTTGTCAAAAGGCTATCCTCAGCTTGACGTATAGAAAGTAGAAACTAGAAAGTCTCAATGGCGAATTCATTTCGCAGATCTCTGTCTATAAGTGCCGTATCTCATGATGTTGGGGACCGTGGAGTGTCACTAGGACAGAATTGTGCTTTGTACAGTGCGTCTAAAAAATGTGCAAGTGAAAAGCGCCCTCTTTGGCACTTAGAAAATAGTCTTGTGACTTGATGCTATACATCAACGTCATGAGCATAGTCTTAGCTTTCAAATGCCGTCAATTCTGTTTAATTTGCTTGTTTTAATTTTGAGATATGTATATTTAAACAAGTGTAAAATTGCAATTGTGTCACATACAGTCCATATAAAAGAGGCACAATTGTGATTTCACCTATTTGTTGTTCACAACATATCTCGAGATTAAAACAAATAAAAATAAATTTCTTATTGTAAATCAGGGCGCTTTTTACTTGCATAATTTTTGAGACATACTGCTGCCAAATTGTAAAACTACAATCGCACCACTTGTACGGGAAGGGGGCCTGATACTATCAATGAGTGCAGTAAAAGCGGCACATCACCCTTTCGTAGTTAACTAAACATATCTCAGGATTAAAACAATCAAATTGAACAAAACAAACGGCATTTCAAAGCTGAGACTTCGCCTTTGACGGTGATGATGTAAACCATCATGTCACAACAGTATTAAAATTGCCAAAGTGGGCGCTTTTCACTTGCATATTTTTGCTGAGACACGCTGTATAAGATTTACAGACGGGCGCCCTATTTTGTGCTTTTCTAGCCATTCATAACTCCCCATGCACACCATCCTTCTTCTTCCCCTACCTCTCACTTCCTGTAAGGGCCATCGACATTTCGGTTTTTCAATTTTTCTTGATATTTCAATTTGTCGATATTGATGGTATTGCCATGGAAAAAATATCGTATATCGACTTTTTTTTCGATATTCTGTCTTTCTACGATATTTGCTGGACAAATATCGGCATCCATCTGTCTTTTTTTAATGTTACACTATTGTATTCTTTCATTTGCCCTCTAATTTTCCTGCCAGGCAAGATTTTTGGCTTATGCTAGTTACTACTAACATGATTTTCAAGACGTGAAATGTACCGGAAATGGAATGGGCTAAAATTAACATTTAGTAGTCACCTTAAGACATCCTAATATCCGAATCGTAATACTGATGCCAGATTGTTGCTGTACAAGAACTGGTAGGTGGAACTGAGGCATTAATTGAAAGTGAAGAAATTTTGGTCATAATTTTGTGCCGGGAATAAAAACACCAGACTGAATATTTATGACCAAAACGCTGTGGAAGACGCGTTTAAAAAATTGTCGAACTTTGCTATCTGACATATCTGACAGTGTTTGAATGGACAAATAAACACCCTAGAACACAAAAGTTTGGACAGTTATGCTGTCACCAGTACAATATGTGCAGATACAAATTGGCACATTAATTTTATATCGGGCGATAGGAAATTCTGCAACACAGCAGTCTATGGAGAAAAGCTGGAATGGTCTCTCAATGATTTTCACTTTTTTAAAGCACTTAATGATTGTTTTAATCTGCAATTTTTTCAGGGCTTCATTTTTAGACCGTATTAAAGACACTAGTAGCATGGGGAATCATGTAGCTCAGATTTTTTTAACTGGAAACATTGTTATACAGTGCCTTTAAGTAAAATATTGTCTGATTCCCCACTTATCATAGTTGACCTTACCTTCAACCCTATACTTGCCACTTATGCGAGATGGGCGTTATTGGATATTGGCCATGAAATTAACACCCTTTGACAGAAAGGTATAGCCTAATACCTTTCAATAGAAAACTGTATAACATTAATACTTACAAAGGAATTACTTTCTTCCTTTTGTTTGTTTGTTTGTTTCTTTCTTTTTTCTTTTTTTCTTGAACTGTCTGTCTGTATGTATGCATGTCTTTCTTCCTTTCTTCAAGAAAAAAGAAAAGACAAGAAAGAAACTAACTTTTTGAATAAAGTTCTTAAACACACCAAGGAGCAAACTCAAGTACAGCCAACAACTCATACGAGTTATTTTCCATGTTACTCTATGCATGCCCTGCCACACCCCCTTGGCCAGTCATCTGTGAAATTAACATTGACTCTTACCCGACGTATGGTCGCCCGACGGCCCGGTGCCTTCGGTGGATGTAGGGCCGCTATGATGGGCAAAATCGGCATCATCCGTGCTATCTTGTCGAAATCCACAGATGTTAGGCTGGTCGAAGTTACAAACAAAAGTTCCTGCAAAGTGTACAAACGTTTAAACAGATCGAAAAAGGAAATGACATTAATTTTGTACTCTTTATTTCCATATTACCACATTACTGTGGAAACAGTTAATAGTTTGGCAAGTGTCCACATTTTCAGATGGTTTAAGGTTGTTTTCTTGAATAATCAGTTTTAGCGTTGGATTTCGAAATGCGTTCTGGCCACGCAATGGATACCAGAATCACGTATCTTTAGTGTACGAGGTTTCATGATCAACCTTTCCCTCTTCTTTATTGTTGTAAAAAAAAATGTTGTCACCGACATTGTTGTGTAGTTTTCTACATGAATTTCATTTTCATGACAAGTAATTTCAGCCTGCTCTACTTCTAGTCGCTCTATTCATGGAGGTAGAAAGATACTGTTTCAAAGTTTGGACTCATGGGAGACATTCCTCCTAGTAATTAATAGCACCGTATTCCTAACCCTATCCCCTAACCCTAACCCCAAATCCTAATCCAAACCCTAACCCTAACCCTAGCCCTAGCCCTAACCCCTGCATGTATAGGCTACGTATGGGGAGGAATGTCTCCCGTGAGCAAAAATTATGTTTCAACTCCTGGAGCTCTCGAAGCAGTTTTAACTTCACATGTCATTCTCCATAATCAATGTCTGGGAAACGGTTCACCTTGACGACAACCTGGTTCTAATAAAAGCAGAACAATGAGAGAAACAGATTAATGAGAGTTTGGCGAAAATCCACGAAAGAATAGCGGAGTTATGAACTTTCAAAGTTTCAATTTTGTGACGTCACATGCGAGCAGCTCGCCCATTGTCAGTGGCGTATCTAGGAAATGCAGCGCCCGGGGCAAGTGCTAAAATTGCGCCCCTTCCAACAATTGAAACAGGGGGGCAAGTACTGAAATCGCGCCCCTTCCAGCAGCTTCCGCCTTGGCCATGCAGTGTCGAAATCGCACCCTTTCCAACTTTTTTGGCCGGTAGCTTCAAGAGTTATTCGTGAAATTAATATTTCAATGTCTTTTTTCCTCCCCATTTTCTACCAGTTTCTTCCCCTTTTCTTCATTTTCCCTTGTTTTTCTTCAAACTTTTGCCTTTTTGCGCCCCCCTGAAAGTGGCGCCCGGGGCACGTGCCCCCCTTGCCCCCCGCTAGATACGCCACTGCCCATTTTCATGTATGCAAATGATGTTACCTGTGCATTCAATATATAATAAGAAACATTATATCATACATGCTTCTATTAAACAAAAAAAAACACATTCAATTAACTTGAACCAATAAAAAGTGGCAATTTATTGAATTAATATCACATACGGGGAGCTGCTCGTATGTGACGTCACAAATTTAGAACTTTGAATGTTCATAACTCGGCTATTCTTTGGTAGATTTTCACCAAACTTTCATTGATATGTTTCTTTCATGGTTCTGCTTTTATTAAAACCAAGTTGTCGTCAGGGTGAACCTTGCCTTTAAATTGTGCAGTTTTGAGATTGTTTTCTCTTCTACAAGGGACCCGGAAGTTACCGCTATTTTGCCAATGTGAATGGTTAGATGTTCGCCCGTGTGTTCAACTAGTAAAGCTGGTGCGTAGATTAACTCAAATGACCCCGACGGTCAGGTCAATCAACTTGTTATGCCCTGTGATGCAAAATCCCGAAGGAGTCAAAAGCACAGAAATTGTGACTTTTTGGAGAAAAAAAATCGAACAGCGGGGAAAAACTATATAGTTCTCAGCATGTAAACGTCGTGCGGGAGACATGTAGGCCTATTTAGCAATGACAAAATTAGGTAATACAGTACTTTATTTGCAGTAACATAATTTACCCATATTGCAATGTTTCTGCGTAAAACTAACTTAACACTAAAAGTACCCCACACTACGAATGTAAAACCACACTTTGAAAAAAATCTGAGTTTTCATTTTTTTTAAATGTTTGGTTTCATTATTTTATTTTTTTGGATCTACCCCCTTTGGATAAACTAAATGGATGTACCCCATTTGTAAAGTAAAAGTCATTTATCTTTGTCATTTTTACAACTTTTAGGTTGATTTCACTTTTGTGTTATCTTATAGAGTTGCTAAAATTATATGGATTTTGACTGAAAAATGAAATTTCATAAAAAATGGATGTACCCCCTTTTGGAAACAAACTCCAGTTTATTTCCAAAAGGGGCTAGATCCAATACCATTCTAAGAAATATGAATTTATTAAATTAATCCATATTGCAAGGTTTCCGAGTGAAACCAACTTAACCAAACAAAGAACCCCGCAATGCGAATGTAAAACCACACCTACCAAAAATATGTGAGTTGTTATCTATTTTATTCAAATTTTCTTTATTTTTATGTGTTGGATCTACCCCCTTTTGGAAATAAACTAATATGGATCTACCCCCTTTTGGAAATAAACTAATATGGATCTACCCCCTTTTGGAAATAAAGTCATTTTTATTGCCCATTTTTTACCACTTTTTGGTGGGAATTTCAACTTCTCGTTTGTGTTATCTGATAGAGCTACTAAAATTGTATAGATTGATGTAAAAAAGTCACATACGATGAAAAATGGATCTACCCCCTTTTGGAAACAAACTCTTCATATAATACATACATATATACATACACATATACATACTTATATATTTATATATTTTATTATCTGTGTATGATTGTGACGAAGATGATGATACTAATGAAAATCATGATAATGATGATGACGATGATAATGATGACAGTAATAATAATGATAATGATGATGACGATGGTAGTGATGACAATAATGATGATGATAATAATAAAAATACTACTACTACTTCTACTACTACTACTACTACTACTACTACTACTACTACTACTACTACTACTACTACTACTGCTACTACTAGTACATTGTACTACTTCTACAGTATAGGGTACGTCGTCAGGGGAGGCATTTTTTTTCCCAGCGGTCCTCGGCCAAATCCTTGGTCTAATTAACGAAAAAAAAAATCACTCGAAATCCAAGGTCCCATTTTTTTCCGGTCATACTAACATTGTGGAAACCCTATTTTTTTAAGTGTCTATTTTTTATATAGTGCGCAAGTACACAACTATAGTGAACAGATTCATTAGATTCTGCGAGCGAACATTATGGAAGGGAGTATATTATTACTATCTACATAGCTGTAGAAATGCTATTAAAACATTTCTTGAAAAAAACTATTCCTCAAAATCCAATGTATTGGCTAATTTTTTTTTTTTCGAGAAGAGAATATTTGGGCTGATAATTAGGCTCTAAGAGCTAATACTTGTCCTAAGCGGTACAAGGTACAAGATTGCAAGGCATCATAAACCAAAGGCCCAATGATCCCGGCCGGTATGGTAGTATTATTTGTGGAGCTTCAATTCAAAAAAAATGTATTATCAGACTTTGTTATCTCATCTACGAACAGATGATAAAGCCTAAAATTGAAGCCCTAACTATACAGGGTGGCCCAGAAAGAATGCTACGAGTATGATCGCTAATTTCTTCATCATGATCGGAAAAATGTCATTAATTTTTATTTCGTTGGTTAGAACATTCTTTTTCCAATAACATAATACCAAGATCATTGATTTTGAGTAAGGTGTTTTGATTCTAGGGCCATTTTTCGGAGGCAATGCAATTTCCCAAATTTGCCAATTTTTCAACAGCAGCGGTCATTGGAACGTCGAGATATTCTGGCGTCTCAGCTTGCCATACCGGACAAACCGCGATGACAAAGGGCTGGAATGCCCTCGCTTTCATAGGAAGACGATGCGAGCTATGTCTCCATTATCATCGTTGTTTGTCCGGTATGGCAAGCTGAGACGCCAGAATATCTCGGCGTTCAGATGACCGCCGCTGTTGAAAAATTGGCAAATTTGGGAAATTGCATTGCCTCTGAAAAATGGCCCTAGAATCAAAACGCCTTACTCGAAATCAATGATCTTGGTATCATTTTATTGGAAAAAGAATGTTCTAACCACCGAAATATAAATTAATGACATTTTGCCAATAATGATGAAGAAATTAGCGATCATATTCGTAGCATTCTTTCTGGGCCACCCTGCAGTAGCGTAGCCAGCTTTTTGCCATGGGGGGGGGGGGGCAAGGCACCCGAATGTACGGACAAACTCCCGACGTACCGACATTTTCGTGTTATGTAATGATAACAGTTTAATGAATTACGATGACAGTGAATAATACCATGGACCTACATGATAATACACAGGGGTGGGTCTAGCTTTTTGGTAAGGTTTGTTTTGAGTGAATGGTGATGGGAGAAAATTTTTAAAATTGCCTATGTTAAGCGCGCCGAAAATTTTAGAATTATCTACATGCACTACTGCGGTATACCGCAGT
This sequence comes from Eucidaris tribuloides, assembly GCA_001188425.1. Taxonomy (NCBI): domain Eukaryota; kingdom Metazoa; phylum Echinodermata; class Echinoidea; order Cidaroida; family Cidaridae; genus Eucidaris; species Eucidaris tribuloides. The sequence goes on along the minus strand of JZLH01S0173409.1, from coordinate 4,393 downwards.
AGTGCATGTTAATTCATGCATATCTTGGTAATGGCAGTATATCCAAACTTTTGTACATGTACTCTAGGATGTTTA